>JARJDX010055132.1:0-14737 GCA_030264735.1 Gymnusa sp. GC000175 | reverse complement strand
TATTACCAATTATGTCCCAGCATTTCTGTTTGTTTCATTGTGTGGAAGTGATAACTCAAATTTAATATATTAAACAATTAAATCCCGCAATGATCAAATTGGTTTGTTATACAAAATTAAAACCTATAAGTTGTGAACGTAGTAATAATATGTTTTTATAATTTTTATTTCTAACACCAAAAATGTGTAATAAAGTTGTACGTGTCCACATAATTTTTAAATAAATGGGAAAGTGTTGATGTTAAATTTTCAAGGGAAAATTGGATGTGTATTATAAATGCATTTCTGTTTGAGAGTTTGATAAGCATAATCCTCTTAGATCTAAAATAGTTCTCTAATGACTAAATGTACATTTTAGAGAGTCTGTGTTTTGATGTTTATTTATAAATTAAGTCTAGGCGTCATATACTACATGCAAAACTGTATTAGTAATTATTTTCCGTGTAATATATTCATGAAATCTGTGGGGTCACTATAAACTTTAATAGACATCCCGACTTTTGTTCCTATATCCCACATAAAGTCTCATTTATCATGCTCTTATGGGAAAAACTCATTTTCCATGCACATAGACTAATTATTCCAATTTTTGTTTCATATCAAATTTGTTTTAAATAATGCATACGCTTATATTACACTAACTAAATTACAAAACATTACAACTCAGAATAACACACTACGAAGTGATATATTTTAACATTTTGCGTGTAAAAAAATTAACAAATTTCTTTCAAGTAATTAAATAATTTTCGGGGGTTTTTATACAACCGCTTTTTCACTCCTTATTTCCATCCTCTTCTGTCAGGGCATCGTTTAACCCTCAAGTTGTCATAAGCCCTATTTTATACTTTAAATTAGCAAAAAAATGATAAAAAGAAATACCAATAAGCATATTGTGTCGTAAACATCAAAATAAAATTCTTTATTTGTACATTTTAACAAAATAAAACAAAACTAATATCAGAGAATTAAAAACTTGAAAAATGAAAAACTTTAAACGCTTTGTTAAAAAATTATTTGAAGTTTAAAAATTATGTGAAACAATTTTGCCTCACACTTCAAAGCAGACGAAAGGCTTTTGTAGGGAGGTTTAAAAATTTCCGAACGAAACGCACACATAACAAAATATTCAGCTTTTACTTTTAGTTGAAATTAAAAAAAATCTCAATATACATACATAATCTGATACTTTTCTAACCACTGGGTGTCGAGGGTAACAATGTCAATATGCAATAAGCCATATTCAGTTTGGTATCAGTATAATCAATGTCTATTTTTTAAATATATTGAAGAATATTAATTTATTGTAAATTTTCTTACTTTCGGGCTTTGGTCGCGCATTTTTATTAGTTTTTGCCAACTTTTCGCTCGCCATTGTAGAGCATTCTATTAGGCATACACACTTAAACAAGGTCTCCAGTCATCGGACTTTCTCGCTTGAAGAATGCTCCCTGAAATGGCGAGCGAAACGTTGGCAACAACCTCTTTCGTTGGCAACGACAAGAACATGGAAGTGGGATTTTTTTGAATGTCTTTATAAACTATGGATATATTTAGAGTTTTATTTTAACGCTTTGACAATTTAAGTTACCTCTGGGAGCTCACACTGGCCAAATTAATTTTCTAAACATCGAAACATAATTAAATTTAGAAAAATACTAAAGACTAGCTTCAACGCTCAAACACATGCAGATAATTACTATGGCAGAAGGTCTGTTAGAGGTCGAGAGGCAGTTTGGGATAAAATCCTAACTAATACAATAACTAACTAACTAACTTTGTTTTTAATTGCTATATAAAAAAAAATCTTCACCCCTAAATAAAATACTTATTTTATCGTACGTTAAGTTCTTTCTTTATTTTCTGGTAATATAACTTTGTAAAAGGCAATCCATGGAAATAATGCATAATACCTATTCATTACTTGTTTCAATACATATTTACCTAATGACTATTTGCATTGATAAAACATCTATTCAGAAACTAGAAAATAAACTGAAAGTATAAAAGAAGAATAGGTATTGTATAAATTTTACCTATAATAGAATCTCTTTTAAATGATAATTCAAAAAGCAATTCAAATAGTTTACCAAAACCTTAGAAATCATTATGTATTCACTGTTTGATAAATTTTATTTTATTTAAAATGATTTTGTGATTTAAATTTACATTTCTTTGTGAATTTTATATTTTTATATAAAAAATGTAATTACCTTTCAAGCTACTGCTAAAACGTTGTTGAACAACCAAAAATTAGTCTGCTTTAAGGAATTATTAAAAATAATTTTGGTTTTTAGTACTTTATAATTTTAGTACTACTAGTTTGAGTCACAACAATCCTTAAAGGACTTTGGTGTGCTTTACCACATGGCGTCAGTCTAGCTGAATCTGCGCGCGTCTTCTGTAGATTTGTATTTTTATTACCTTCAGGTATTTTTCTTCTTTAGACGTCGCCGCTTTCTCAATTGTCTTTTCACTATTCTTTCAACAGGTCTGCCCTAAAAGGCTTGGCAGCATTCGCTCCACGTTTCTTAATCATCGAAGTCGGCTGATCTGACCACAATGATCAAGGCTCCATATAGTTCGTTTAAGTTGGTGCCAGTTTATACGATTGTACAGTGGTTAAAAATATTTTGCTCTTTCTCTTTCATTTTCTAAGCAGCTCCTCCTCACGGCTCTTTATCTAGAGTTCCGCTGCATCGCTTCTGTATTGAAACAATTTGCATGTTCCTTGGTTGCATATCGAGATTCTGCGTATTAACACCTTCAATATCACTTTCAATACGATACTACAACTTTGTTTTTTGGTAATTGCATGGACACATTTTTGTTGAATTTTTACTTCACATCTACTATTTCTAAGCGTCGTGCGGGCTCTCGCCGCTAGCCAATTTTCCCCCTAAGACGAAAGATACTCTTCGCGGAAAACCAAAGAGCAGAACAGCCACAAACAAAATCGCATGGCACATTTACTTCTATAAAGTATTAATATTATATTAAATATATCAACTTAAATTTTGAACTTCGAATAGTATAAGTTTTAGCAGTTGTAAAGTTGTCTGAGGAACTGCGCGCTGGTCTGCGATCAGTGCGCGGGACTTACAAAACTGTTGCCCAGCTAAAAGGGAAAATTGCTCGTAGATGATCCATGGTTTCGTTTAGAAAGATGCGATTAATGGTATCTAAAGCCTCACGAAAACCAATTTTTAGTTAGTGGCAGGCACATTGAATTCATAATATTTTTTCAGGATACATCTGATGCTACATATCAGGTCCAACATTCTCTCTAAAGCTACATTTTTCTACTCAACAACGCAGAAATGTCGATAAACGAAAAGATCAACCGACCGGGGGATAAATTTCAATATATCATTTACCCATATTGTTCTCCGTTTTGTTTTTCGTATTTACTTTCATTTTGCATTTTAAATAATTATAATAAGTATCTTAAATATATTATTTTTAATTTTGTAACGATTACCTTTGTAAAAAATGTTGAAAATTGGAATTGAAGCAAAATAAAAATACATAACTCATTAAATTAAAAATGGCAATTTCATCCTGTGCGTTCAACAGTGAAAGAAAAAAAATATTCAAGCATTTCCAAGTGAGGTAAAATTGAAAAGAAAGGAAATCACCCTTATAATTAATAATTTATAAACCAAACAGAAAATTTACATAATGGAATTTCATAAAAATTCTTTTAATTCACCAAATAAGGTGGAATATAAGGAATTCAAATAAATTTCCAACATACTGCAGCAGTTGGAAATTATTGTAAAAACATATAACGCAGTTAAAGCAGATGTTTTAGGTACGATACGACATATGTAATGAATCAGTTATTGTAAGGCATTGTTCTTCTTAGGAATGCTCAATGAGTGTAATGTTAATTATAGTTCTTATCTCTTAAATGGGACTTGTGTCCTAGTTAGGATGTTTTAAGTGGAATAAGGAGGGTGGGTCAATTAGCTGTCAAGTAATTATCATGCTCATTATGCCATTTTAATGAGAAATTATCGCTGCACTTGTGAAAATACGTCCTTGATAACGCACATTTAAATATATTATCGCTTAAGAAAATTGAGCCATAAAATATTTTCATGAAAACTCTATTTGGAGATTTTACATAGCATTTTACTTAAACCACGAAGGAATTTTCGCATAAGAATTGTATTATCTTCAAGGAAATTTTTCTAGATAAAGAGAGATGAATTGACTAATTTAATTGAAACGATCGCGGGCAGGTAATAAATGGGACGATAATGAATTTTTAATATGTGATTTGGGTGATGTAAAAGCATAATTGTGATAGGAGAGGAGATCCTGTAATTAATTTTACATAAATGAGAAAGATCCTTGTTGTTGCAATTTATGAATGTCCCAAATGAGGTTTAGAAAGAAATTTGCAAACAATCTTTTATCCTGCTATAATATAAAATAAATTTCGCATACTAATTAAACGTTTAAGAACGTATTAAGAGAGTCGAGTACCTGAGCGGTAAAACGCAGGACTGGCAAACTAGAGAACCTGGCCAATTTACAATTTTAGGTTAAAAATTTCTACCTTCTTACGGGTGGTTTAAAAGTCACCTTAAAATCCATTGCTTCCGTCTGTGACGTAACACCTTTCCTAAACCACATTGACGACAAAAAATTAGGCTAAAAGTAGGCTCTGTATACAGCTCTACACCTGAAATGAAGAGCTCTTGCTCAAAAACCAGTCGTTACATACTTACGTATTAAGCACAAAAAAAAGTTGGGCTAAATGTGATTTAAATACACTTAAAGTGGACAAAGTTATTTTCAATATTTTAAATTACCACATTAGGATTGGAAGTTATTATGTAGTAATGATCCTATTACGATAAAAATCTTTTTATTTAGCCGACTGTGGCTTTTGTGGCATAAAAAACAGTCAATTTTATCACACAATCCATTTATCGCGCAATCCATTCACACGCAGAATTTAACACATTGTATAATATACTGCGCTAAAGTTCGCATTTTTTTTTGTGGTGTCGCCAGTCAAGTGTGAAATAAATCCTTGCTAAAAAAATAAATATTTCAAAATTTTGCGTCATTTCTCTTAGAGATACGATTTATATTTATATATTAAATGAACTACGGGATTTATTATTTTCACAATGCGGGATAAATATTGTACGGTTGTGTAATATTTATTGGAGGTAACACTGGAAAAATGCCAATAAATCTTCGCACCCTCAATAAAAGAGATAAACGAGCAATTTTTTTTCGCTCCACTAAAAAAAAACAGAAACAATAGTCTAGGGTTTTTAAGGGGATGTAGCTAAATAGGAGATAAAATCGTAAACAACGTAAAAACTCTACTGATTCCCCCTGCTAGAAAAACTCCCACCTGAAAAAATAACTTGGAAAGAAAAACATAAAAACCGCAGAATACTGTTTTAATTATTAAACTTTTTAAATTAATCCAGAATCTGAAGTGCACACTTTCTGTTGGTTTACAAAGGATTTTTTAAAGAAATATAATGAAATTTTGCATAATTTTATTAACTCCGGTTAACAGCCTCAGCTTTTTTCGTAACCACCCTAATTGCTATAAAAACTTTCTCTTCGTCTACATTATATCATTTGTATAATTCAACGGGCATCAAGAGTAATAAAAACGTACAATTTGCGTTTTAAAATGTAAAACATGAACATAAGTTTTCTGATAGAATAAATTAAATTTATCTCTTGGTTTTAAGAATACGCTTTATTTAATTTTTTCGTAAAATGTTCCGGTAAAATACTTTTAGTTAGTTTCTGTATTTTTTTCAGGATTTTATCCCTTACTGGCCATCGACCTAGAAAGTCCTTAGAAGGATTTGGCAAGATATATTATAAGCTTGTATATTTGTGCCTTACAGTGCTAGTTATACTTATGCATAAAAAAGTGCAAGTGATTAAATGGTGCCTTCATTAGAGTTTGGTTTATTAAATTTTAGTGTTTTGTCAGCTTCTATTAAACAAATCAAACATCAGTAAAGGGAAATATGAAATGGGTGTACTTAAAATTCCTAAGATGACATAAACCATCAACAAAAAGGTGGTAAAAACAGGCCAATTCGTTATTTGAAAATACTATTTCAACATCCAAGAAAGAAACCATTTAAATTTAAAAAATGTAAAACCAGAAGTACGAAAGTACTACATGCACATTGCAATAACAAGAAACGTTAGGGTAGCGTCTCTTAATCAAATATAATAGAGATGCAGAAAAATCAAAGCGATTATCAGGTCCTTAAAATCACGCAATCAATCACAGAAAAAAAAATAATTTTAAAGGTTTATTAAAAAGATTTTACGCATTTCTGGTGGATGCGCCGGGCACCACTTTACTTTTTACTCTATCTCGCTAAGTTTTATTTCGATTAACCACAGAAAGCACAGTTACAAATTAAATAATCATAGCTAAATGAAATAAATATAACAGGGTGCAGTGATAGATTCGTACAGAGTAGGAGAAACAAAAAACTAACACGTAATTTAAACAAAACAAGGTAGTACTAGATAAGCCTGCAAAAATAGAATTACAAGGGTCCTGCCGCTTGGCTGGTATTCCGGACAGCTGATCCGGCACTTTACAAAGCTTCGCGGCTCTTTAGTGGTGTTGTACGCGGTGTAAGAAAATTCCAAACGATAGTCAGTTTAGCAATACCTGATCTTCACTGGTATAGGGTTGGCCAGGCTTATTTCCCCTGTTCCCGATGTATACCACAAACCGTATAACAAAGTTATATTGATCATTAAGGGACCCGCTCTATGTCGATTTTGATGTCGAAGAAATTGTATTTTTTTTACGAAATAAGCTTTTTCAAAACGCAAGTACATTTTATTGTGTGATCCTTAAATCACCCAAGCTGAACAAGTATTAGATCAGCAGTTTTTTAATCACATGTTGTAATCAGGAAATGAAAACATTTTTGGTTGCAAAATTGATATCATTATTTTAACCTCCAAAAAAATTAAATTCTGAATCTTATCAGCGAACATTTTTTTAAAAAAGTAGCCCCTAAAAAAGTTTAAGAACTCCTATATATACGGTTGTAATTATACATGAAAATGAATGTCCAGTTAACCATGTTAGCTTAAAGTACTAATTTATTTATACAAACCTCTGCTGAAAACTCAAGCTCTAGGTATAGTTTACGTTAAGCACATTATTTACTAATTTACCTTTTGTGTGTCACATAGCATGAAAAATAAAATGCTTGCAATCATGCAGATAATTTTTAACTTTATTTGTACATAAATAAAAAGTTTTGTGCTTAGAACATTGAATATTTTAAGGATGTTTTCATATTGTTTTTACAACGTAATTTGCGTAATGTTTCGTTACACGTAACTTATTTTTTTATTTATTGTAATTTTGGTGTAATTTATCACCCAGTTACAGACGTTTTTAATGATTATTCTGGATTTAGTTCATACTTTATATATCTGTTGTATTGTGTAGCTAATTATACAACTGTGTATCAAAGGGTGCTGTGGTATATTAAACTATACTACTGTGTATCACATAACGTTGCAGATATTTATCCACGCAGGGATTTTAATACGCTGTAGATTTAATTATTTCCCTGTCCTTAAAATTAAAGTATTGAAAAAGCGCCATGTTAAATACTTGGTTTTAATAAAATTGGGTCCATAGGATAAATAGTTAATAACCCAACGTTTTCCTACACCTTTTACTTATTATTTTTATTATTGTAATAAAAAAAGGGAGAACAGAGTAGCGGCAGTCACCTTAAAAGCCGTTGGTCCCGTCTGTAACGTAAAGCCTGCCCTGTTACTCATATTAAAAGACGTAAAAATTAGGCTGATAGTAAACTCAGTCTACACCCGGAAGCAAGAGCTTTCGCTCAAAAACGGGTCCATACATAAAAGAAGAATTTTTCCAAAACGAGATTTTTGTGAAAATTTCCGTTATCGTTTACACTAATTTGAAAAAAGTGGTTTTCGGAATAATAATCACTTGCACTTTATTTTTGCAATAATTATAACTAGCACAAATTATGTCTGTGTATGTGTTTTTGTCTACCTGTCTGTGTCTTCTTTATGCTTAGACGGCTGAAATTTTGTTATGAATTGGTTAAAATTTACGTTTTTAAGAAAATTCATTAATGAAAGTCGTTTGATGTCTACATCTTTATTTTCTCACTTTGTAAAGGGATAGTTCCGAAACGAAAGAGGTGGTTGTCATATGGTGCGTTTTCTTCTTTTTCTTTTTTTCGTGCTACTTTAGCTGCGGTCAGTGGCTCCAATCTTGCAGTGCCAAAATAATTTGTCTTTGGTTGCTAAGTCCGCTTTAAAAATGGAAAAATAAAAATCCCAAATCAAAAAACGTACTTCATTTTTATATCATCTTATGGGGAAAATGTTTATTTAAGTTATTTTCATTTTTCGCCATTTTTCACACCTCAAAAGGTAAATTTTTTTTTTCGGTTTCTCGTCAAGGCGAATTTTGAAACAAATTTAAATTTTCGTTTATCCCTTCATTCTCAAGAAAAGTGAGCCTTGAAGTGCTCATTTTTTTGCCAAAAAATCTTTGTTAACGCCATTAAACCAAAAAAAAATGGATTTTCAAGATATTTAAAAAATAAAAATTTGTTTAATCTTGTAGTCTTCTAAACTAAAGTAAGAAAAATCAAGTGAAAAATGTTCAAAATCCAGATAAAATGTTGTTTTTGAATAAATAAAAACGTTTCGAGATATTGATTGGAACATAATGAAAAATCAGCGCGTCGGTTTTACAAAAGTACCTTAATGTTTTCACAGAGTGAACAAATAGTCTGAAATTGTCAAATATCTTAAAAAATATACAAATTAAAAAAAATTAAAAAAAACCTCTTTAATTATGCTTAAGTAAAGCGTCCCTTATAGGTATAAAAGTGGCAACTTTAAAATTTTAAATAGGTTCTTCCACTTTTTATTGCAGATTCAGGTTTTATGGTAAAACATACATAACTTTTACTTGAAACACTTTTTTATCATAATAGGAAAAAATTATCGCAATATTTATTTTTTCGGTGACTACCTGCAATGATTACAAATGAAAATTACAAGTAAAATTTATGTTTATTTTTCCGCACAATGAAAATCTTCAATAAAAAGTGAAAATATCCACTCGAAAATTTCAAATGCTACTTACCCCACCACAAAGGGGAAGGGTAAAAACTTTATATTTTAAAATAATAACCTCCACTTTTTATTTCAGATTCGGATTGTGCAGAAAAAAAATTTCTAAAATTTTTTTGTAATCGCAAATAATTCAAATATTGCGATAATTTTATTTATTGCAAACACAGCACCACCGATTTCAAGTAAAATTTATGTATTTTTTACAGTGGAACGTGAATCCGTAATAAAAAATGGGGGACAAAAATTTTTAATTGGAAATTTAAAATTTTTGTCTCCCTATCCACCCACAAGGGGCAAAGTGGGACGCTGCTATACTTTACCATAATTAAATAGATTTTTTTAAATATTAAACACGTTTTTTATTTTAAAGTGTATTACTAAAGATATTTGACCATTTCCAAACTTTTTGTTCACCCTGTATGTTATAGTGATTTTTTTAGTAATAAAACAAAAAAAAATTTCAAAGGTTTATTAAAAATATTTATAAACATTTTATTTAAAAAAAAAATTAAAATTTGACGAAATTTGACAAAATCTAGAATTGTATTTCTGGTGGTTGCGCCGGGCACTACTTTTACTTTTGCTTTATCTCTCTGAGTTTTACTCCGATACAGTTATTAGGGGAGTAATCATGCGCTAAAAGCTTTAAATTATTATTGCACCCATAATTGTCTATAACCCTAAGTAAAACTTTATCTGCAAGCTTACCATTTATGACCTTTACAAAAATTATAATCCGCGACTATTTAAATATAGGCTGCTAATCTGCTAATAACAAAATTCTGGTGCATGTGTGAGGTAACGAAAAACTTATTGTGCTGCATCTCGTTGCTTTGATATGGGATTTGAGAATTTATACCTATAATTTTAAACTAAACTAAATCTGCAACTTTAAGCCAAAGTTTCATTAAAAAGCTTATCACCGATAAAATCTTACAGGATAGTCAAAAAGGAGGTTTGAAAAACCAAACACCATAAAAAACAAGCGATAAGGAAAGATAACATATTAAAAATTTTCATAATTTTATTATCATACATGAATAAAAGCCAATGGGTTACGAACTGAAAACGCTAACAGTAACAACCTATCACAAAGTAACAACCGATTACGTGATAGGTAGTAGTTAAGGTTTTTTCTTAACAAATGGTTAAAGTAAAAAAACTTTGAGGCCATAACCTAATATAATATATGTATAAAGCTAAGATTACGTTAATAACACTTATTTTATAAGATTTTAGGTTTTTGCGTTACAGAATGACTGAGGTTGCACCTTTATTTCATCAGGTGCCTCAATATATAAATTTTTATTTCAAAAACAACAACGAAAATAAAAAAAATGTGCCTTTTATCATTTTCCTTTATTATTGTAGCAAATAACAATTTTCTTAATTTATTAAACACTTTCTTTTGTATTTTATTATAATAGACCAGATAAATGGAGATTAAAAATCAATTTCATTCCATTTTTTGATATATTGTGTGTTTATTTATTTTGATTTAGTGTTGACGTACAAAAAATTATATTAATCCATTGAATAATTTTGTTACATTGTTTGTTTAAATTAATTTTCAGATTTTAATTATATATAATTCGAAACTCGAGAGATGTTTCAACATAAACGTACATATTAAAT
This sequence comes from Gymnusa sp. GC000175, assembly GCA_030264735.1. NCBI lineage: Eukaryota > Metazoa > Arthropoda > Insecta > Coleoptera > Staphylinidae > Gymnusa > Gymnusa sp. GC000175. The sequence goes on along the minus strand of JARJDX010055132.1, from coordinate 3,934 downwards.
TACAGAAATATTTTTAGAAAAATTTTACCTGCGCTAACTTCCAACTGGTGAAATTTACTTATCCACTTACCTAAAACAAAGAAAATTAGAATTAGTAAGCAGTATGCGGTATATGTTTCATAATAACCAAAATTTTAACACGCCGGTAGGATTAATTAAATTACAAAAATTGTTACAATTTGATTAAATATTCGGAATTTTAAAAAATGCGCGTAATATTTTAAGCGCTAATATTAATTTAATAAATAATCAATTTAGAAATTGATTAATTAAACACAAATTGTAACACCAAACCTTGTTAATTAATTCTCTTATTTTAATTTGTGAAAAATTAACAATCAAAAAAAGTTTTTTTTTTGCGTAAAAAGTTATATTTTTCTTCTCAATTTAAATTTTAAATATTTAAAAATGTTATATTTTTGCGTGTGCTTAAATGATAAAAATTGATTACTAAAAAAAGAACAAAGAAGAATCGAGATTAAACATCGCTTAAAATATTCATTATTAAATAGCAATATCAAGAAAAAAAAAAAGTCAAATACTTGCTTAATTTATAACGACAACCAATTAAAACTTTTACGCATTTACTTTTGAAGCGGAATGAATTAAAATCCGCGCATTTGAAATCAATTGAACAGTATGGAAATTGAATCTCCGGAAGAGATTAAATCCTTTTTGAACATGGAGGGTGATTTTATTATAAATCTCAACTCGCGTCCTAATATATAGTTTGTTGGTTGGTGAAAAGTTGAAATCCCCTAGGATTAACGGGATATTGATTGAACATCGTGATGTGTAAATATGATTCCATTAAAATCTTTATGGTAAATACGATATGTGTATATTTGTTTGTTGGTAAATGAAATGCGCATATTAAGGTATATTATGGCGCAGAAAATTAAACTTGCTATTGATTTAATTTGTTTACAATTTGAAACAAATTCCATTTAGAAAATCCGTCGCCTAGTTTAAGTGTTTAGTGTCTAATTGACAATTTGACAATTTAATGTCTGCCAGGAATCAGAACCATTGTTACATATTTGTTTTATTTCTCCCTACTCGCTTTGCATCTTCGTTTTACTCTTATTCCTTCTGGTTTTCTATTGGCTTCTTAGTGCATCTTATTAATAAATTTTTTCGTTCATTACTACATTTCTTCTTTAATCCTTTTGTTTCTGTCGTATTAGTGTTTGGTGTTTAACTGTTCTTTTAGTCAGCTTTAAAATATTTACTGAGCTACGAAACAATACTAACGTTCTCACATTACTTTTAATACCCAAGTAATGTTAGGACGTTAGTGGTTCATATCATCAATATTATTTACAATTTACAAGGTAATATATAGACTACCTTGCATTACCCGTTTAACGCCCGAACGATTATATTTATTTGGAGAAAAATTCACATTTTTGGTAAATTAATATTTTTGCATTAATTACTTAGGTTTCATATTTCTTATTTAATAAGATGAAGCAGATAACGCTATTTAACAATGTCGGTATACTTCGTGTCCTGCCCCTTAATCTATGGCCATACAGGCTTACACCCAGATGCCATCCTATTAGGGCGTTATATGTAACCGAACGAAATTCTTCTACTGCTTTAATTCTGATATGTGTGTGTGTTATCAAAGCTTATTACTTAAGAAATTTGTTCTAAAATTTCTTTTTTTCAATGACAAATAGCAACGTTAACGACCAGAAATCTTTTGAACCAAAACTAGTTCTCCATCACCAAATCATTGAATGTTCTGTATTATTATTAATAAATATTAATATCAAATTTATAACACGAAGTATAAAATATTCTCTCTATCACTATTTATGTTTACATCCATTTATTCAAGATAAAATCCATTTTGCATGATCAACCACTTGCTTAATTACATTCATCTGTATTTCATGACAACAAACTATCGATTTTCTGTCTAATAACTATGGCAACATAAAAAGTATTATCGGAAAAATAATGTTCCATTTATGTAGACACAAATTACTTTAACATATTTAATTATTGTACGGGTTTGAGTTATATGATGCAATAAATTTTATTTAAAGCACATGGCGCTTATGTTGAGTGCTATTTAAAGAGGGTGTCACTTTCCAAACTGATGACATCCGATCAAATATAAATCATTTCTGACATTGCTTCTTAATATTTTTGGCAATCCACTTTTTAGATGGATAATCTAATTTTATTATTTATATTATTTTTTTTTAAATATGGAAAGCTTTAAAGAAACGCTCGTTGTCGAAACGTCGACCCAATAAGGTGGTTTTCATTTTCCTGTCCAAATTTTGAAATAAAGTAGTTACCAAATTTTTGTAAGTTCAAAAAATTTCATTTTGCTGCAAGCTTGCTTATTTTTCCTTGTTTCATTTTATTTCTCTTTAGATACTCCTTGTCTTCTACCTTCCTATTATGCTGTTGTTCTCATGCATGGATTTGTTGGTTTGTTTATCTATTATTATTCACGTGTTTTGCTCTTCTTACCCTCATACATCTTTCAGCAATAATAAGTTAAAAAAATTAGGAAGTATAATTTATTTAAGCAAATATTCTGTATTCGATTTTGGTCGTTTAACATCAAGTGTCTTGGTATTGATTTATTTAATCGGTTTTGGTATATTCTCTCGCTTTCTGTAATATTTTATTACTTGATTTATAATTTTCAATCACAATTTACTTCCAATTTCATAGTTTCTCGTGCGTCTTCCTGAATAATACTTAATTAAAAATAAATTACCCAAACGTCGTTGCTTTTGCTTAAATAAAATAATATTCTTGAAATAAATACAAAAGCAATTAAGACTGTTGAGTTTCTTTTGTATTTACAAAAATCAATTTAAAATTAAATTACATACATTTCTTCCGTATCTATAAATTAAAATATGTACAACTTTTTATCTACCTTTTTTAAAAATTAATAAACATTTAATCAATTATAAGAAAAAGTAGAAAACTCGAGTAGTTTATTTTTTCATTATGTACAATTGCAACATTAAGCAAGTAATTTTTTTATATATAATATAATGTTTTTTGTTAAAAACTTTTTTACAACCTACAAAACGTTTTTGTTTTAAGCGCAATTTATCAATGGACAAAGCGTATACACAAAAGATAATCTAAAAACTTTTAATACAAAAAAAAATAACAATTTGTAAACAAAATGGCTGCTAAATTATAATATTTATGATACGGCAGTAAGATAATGTATTTTAAATTTTGTCTAGATGTAGTAATTTTATTTGAATTAACTACTCTCAGTGGCGTAGCTAGGGTAGGCAGGAGGGGACATTTCTTTCCCGGGCGCCACGTTAGGGGGCACCAAAATGAATATTAAAACTATTTTTTTAATTTTATTTTGATGTAAACTAATGTATCCCAAACAAGTTTGAAAGAGCTCCACAAATATCTTCATTACAAACCAGTTGGCAAGCATGATTTTGGCGCCCCCATTGAGCATTAAGGGGCGCCATTCTACTCATAAACAAATGACACATACACAATGAAAGATTACTGATGGCGTTTTTTTTAAACAAAGATTTTATAAAATATTTTTTTTTAATAATATTGGCCTCAAATTATAATATTTTATGAACTTAATTGCTCTCCTTAGCATCGAAAGAGAAACACTTGAGAATATTAACTTTGACAACGTGATGTACGAGTTTGCGACAGTCAAATCAAGGAGGATCAATTTGTTGTAAACTATGTGTATTTCAGTTATGTATAATTAGTAGATTATATAATTTTTATTGCGCGTTTTCCAAAACGCCAAAAATCGTAAAATTTTCAAATTTTTGGACGGGAATTTCTAGAAAACCAAGGGCTACATTAAAAAACATGTTGCAGCATAATGATTACCATGCTTTTCTTTATAAAATATGTGAAAATCAGCAATTTGAAAATTTGAAATTTTCATGATTTTTTT
>JARJDX010055131.1:0-20308 GCA_030264735.1 Gymnusa sp. GC000175 | reverse complement strand
TTGTTTCCTTTTTCCTATTGTTCTGTTATTATTTGAAACTTACGGTATATTTTTGTTGGTCATTCTTTGTTTGCACCATTCTCCGTCTAATTAATTTAACTATGATTTGGCTTGCCTCTCGTTCATTTCTGGTATGGTCAAGAAGCGTTTCCCTTGTATTGTACTCAGCACTTTCATCTCTGCTGTTCGCATCATTTGCTTGATTTTGGAATTTTGCTTGATTTTGAAATTCTCAGCTCTGGTCCCTGAAGCGTAAGTTAGCATTGGCCTCACCATTATTTTGTATGTACTTAACGACGGGTCTTAAAAATTTATTTTTCTAAATATGATATTTTCCAAATATGATATTTCTAATTCGCCTACACTGTAGGGAGCCCTACTTCCTTTTATAGCTGTCCACAGCTGTTGATGTACACTCACAAATACAAGGAGCTTTTACTTAAACACCAGAATTTGCTTGAAATATTTTATTTAACTGCAATAAGTATATGATTTTTACACTGTTTCTCCACGTATTTACCCTATAACTGTATGCACTTTTGTCATTTATGTTTCATAATGCCATAAAATTTTTAAAAAGAACCATTACTGTTGATGAGACATTTATTAATCATTATGACCAGGCTCATAATCAATGACTAGATGAAAAGTTTGAAAGTCAGCAATGAATTGAAAAATTGATGCTTTAAATTTTTTAAGGGCCAGTATTGATACATTACCAGGAAAAAGAATAAGCATTCCAGTGAGCTGTTCATTAAGGATCTGAAGCCTAAACCTCGGATTAAACGTATTAAAGCTCATGTTTAAGGCCTGCATGACACGTCCGTAGATCTCTGCCCACTACACTCAGCAAAAATTTCAATTTTAATTGCTAAAATATCATTTCTTTGGTTCTAACCTTAATTCATCGGACCTTCACCTATTTGGTCCCTGAAAGGAAAGTAGCCCTTCAAAATGAATGCAACGGCCTATTTTTGATTCGCATCCTAAACTAAAACGTTTATAATGAAGGAATACAAAAATGAACAAGTTGTATTAAAAGGAAGATGATTGTATCTCAAAATGATGATTTGCATTTTTTAAGTTGATTATCCAGCGAGGTGTTCAATCATCTTCATCTTCCGCTTACTTTTCTTTTTCCTTCTCTTTCTTTGTTTCCTCCTCTACTGCTTTTCTTGATAATTTAATAATTTGGGTCCAGCGTTGGACGTAACTATTTCGAATTTCTTCCATCGTTCTAAAAAATATATTTTTTCCCAAGGTCCTCTGAGGGTTGGCGTTCCGGGTGAATTAAAAGGTTATTGGTAAGCGCATCAGAGATTTGGAAAACTGCCATGGAAGGATTTAATCAAGCCATCCATCGAACTGTGCGAAACTGGATATATGTTGGAAATACCGCAACAAAAGACCTTAGGCAGAATGCTAAACATGTTAGTTAGTTAGAAAATACTTCCAAGTATACGTTCCGTGAATCTAAGCCTAAACCAATTATTGAAAATTATGTAGCTGTTCTGACTTTTGACCTACTTTGAATGCTGCCACCTATTTATATTAGTTTGCATATATAAAATATATTGGGTATAAACAACTTATATCATTCATTAAACCACAACTGGTTAACTACGACTATACATTATTAATTTAGAGCGCGCGTAAAAAAATGCAAGTAAACAGCTATACGCTATAAGGTGGTCACAGTAAACTGGATGCAGTAAGGAATATCCACTACCGAACAACCAATCATATGTCGAGGCGTTTACATGCGGATCACGCGTTAAACATTGCTTACGCATTGCGTATGAATCAAGTTTAGGAAGAAAATAATTTCTGATAATGGGTAAAATTTCATCAATAACTTTTAATTTATTTTTGATAAATTAAAAGTTATTGCTAATTATAAAAAAAAATGAAAAAAAAATTGTTTTAAAGCTACTACAAATATAAATAAATGTAGCAATTTTTAAGTTTTACCTTTCTTTTTTTGATGAACGTTTATATCATAATATGTGCTTACAGCAACAATTACGCCTATTATAACGAAAAAGGATCTAAAATCAGAAACAAAATTATTAAATCTGGACTTTTTTAGCCCTGCCAAAAGGGACGACAAAGTGGCTGCGATGACTTGGTAAAAGGAAACATAAACGCCGCAATATACGAATTGCCTGATGGAAAATAACATCGTGGAACGGCAAAGATCAAGAGATCATAATAGAAACGAAGAAACATAAAATTGACAATTACGGGTTCTCTGAGACAAAGAAAAAGAGACAAGGAACTTCAAAATAGGGAGAATTCATGCTAATATACAGTAGGAAAGCTAAACAAGAAAAAGCGCACTCAGGGGTCGGAATTCTGATGCACGATAAATATAGACAGAATATCGAAGACATTGAATACATCAGCAATAGAATATTGAAAATTTTCTTAAAAATGAATAACACCACAACACACCCTATAAGCATCTTTACCCTAAAAAGATCCAAGCCCAAAGTGAAAACTGTAAACTTCTATCAGCAACTATTAAACGTCATAGACAACATAAACACTTAACACAAATTATTGTACTTAAATATCTTAATGCACGCATCGGAAACGATGGCATATCAAATATAAAGCAAAATAACAACGAAGCAACAAATAATAAAAACGTCGAAATTCTAATAGACTTCTGCGCTAGAAATAAGATGAGAATTAACAAAACCCACTTTCCGCATATTGACCATCATAAATACACCTTCAATAACACTCGAGGTCAGGGATCGATGAGAGATTTTATAATTACAAATTAAGCGATGACACCATCACAAACACTTGATATTAGTGATATAAGATCTGCTAATATGGGAACTGATCACAATCTAGTCTAGTTCTTCTGAAATGAGAAACCCCCCAAAGTTTTTTGAAAAGTACAATATAGAGTCGCCAACAACAGAAGCACAAAACTCCTATATGAAAGCAGAATTCATAGCAAATTAAAAGGGAACCTAAAACTAGAATGGAAAGTAGAAGACAACTGGCAAAATATCAAGAATTGCATTAATGCAGCAGCAGAAGAAGCCCTTGGAAAAAGTTAGTTAACACGAGCGTAACAAGCCACACTAAATCATGGATTTATCAACAAGTAAAAGAACTTTTCGAGTTAAAACGGAAATGCTACCTAACATGTAAAATCATACGATCGAATGAAACTTTCGCAGAATACGACCAAGTAAGAAACGCAGTAAACACCAAATAAAATCAATTAAAAGATGGCATTGTGTTAAATTTAGTAGCGACATGAACTTCCATTTGTATGAAAAGAAAAGTATGGAAAATACTGAGGAATGGGAAAAACAAGTAAACGAATTTATGCAAATGCTGAAGAAATGGTTAGCATTAATGATTTAGAAACAGATCCATGCGCTACAGTCAACGACGAAGAGGTAGAAACAAAAGTTAATAAAAAAAATCGAAAATCACCTGGGACGGACTATATTGCCAACGAAATTTTAAAATAGGAAGACACAGAACTCAAGATCAAGACGTACGACACAGAAGTGCGCAAAAAAACCAATAAGTCAAAAACATGCAAAGAATGGCCGAGATAGAAACAGTGAGAGCAAAAGTAGGGAGAACAAGAAGAGATAAAGTAAGAAGTAGAGACAACAGAGATCAATTGGTTGTACAAGACATAGTAAGATGAGAAAGACAACGAAAGAGACAGTGGTACAGTCACGGACGAATGATCGAGAACATTTTTTCGAAAATTGTCCTGGAAGGCAACTCGCCTGGATCAATACCGCCCGAAAGACCACCCAAAAGATGGAATGATAGCTGGCAATCCGTCTCTCAGGAAAGGATGCAGAGACAGCTTCGGAATTAACAAATCTTCAAAAAGTAGAAAAAGAAGAATTATTCGTGTCAGGCAAAAGTCTCTTCGGGTAAACGCCTTTCAAGCAAAAGTTTGTGGAGGAATTGCTATTTTTAGAAAAAAAAACTGGGTCTTTCAATCAAATGTCAAGCAGGTGACTTTCACGCATTTAGCAAAACACCGAAATCCAAAAAATAAGGTAGATAGTTTAACGTGTTTGTGTTTCAGCACTAAAGACCACTACTTTTTTAAATAAATTGCGTTGCCAGCATATTTTTTAAGTTAATTTTGACGTCCCCTAAAGACTGGGCTTAATATAAGTTTAATTATTTTACATTGCCAAAATTGCATTTAATGGTAAATTCTTCACTTCATCGGTTGTGCAAAATTGATCTTTAAATTCAAAGATTATCCTTAGTTCATATTCATTTCTCATATTATCTACAATAAACTTCAGATCAGTTTCATTGCAGGATGACGGTACACACCATCCCCAAGTAAAAGAATACTCGTCACTCTCTCTAAATTCTTTAAAATCTTTTCGTTTACTTTCAATATTTAATGATGCTAAAATCTGTAATGCATAATATTAATGCCCTGCACATGAATGTGTAAGTAATAGTGTACCGATTCTGTTTCATTTGAAAATCGTGAATATTGTTTTGTTATGTTGCTTTCTTGTGGTAATGTTGTAATAAATGATATGCAATATTTTCCTTTAATTCCTGCATTGTTATTTACTTTTAGGCACTCATCATAATCACCATATTGTCGAAAATTTCCAGACAAAAGTCCATAATCTAATTTTGGTGAAGAATCGAACACTAAAATTTTAAAAGTTGTAGGAAATTAGTTGCTAAGTTTGTGTACTTCCTATGATTTCATCTTTGCCCATCGACTTCTTAAATCACTTTTTAATAAGTAAAAAAGGGATAGTTATTAAATTTTAAATTTAGTTAAATTTTGATATTTGCTTCTGTACAAGGTGTCCTAACTAAATTTACCGGTATTTCGGATAATGTTCAAATTTCGAGAAATTACTCATCCACTTTATTTTAATTGGGGATAATACTTGATAATAGTATAGTTAGTACACTTTTAACCATCTGGAAATCTAGAGACCAGAGTCACCCTATCGAAAAACCTTTAATAGTAGGAGGGGGTTGTAGTAGCACATCAAATTAATATCCTCTATAAAACCTCTATTTTTGTAATTTTTATCGATTTATTTAGAAAAAGCACTGCTTAGACTTCTTCTAAGAGAAATAATGTGAAAAGAAAACATTCAATGCAATTTAACAAATATGCTGCTCAAAAATCCCACCCCAAAACTACTATGCAATAATATTAACGATTTTGTCTTATGTTTCGAACCGTTTCTTGTGATTAATAAGCACTTCTTGATTGCTCTCCTACCACCACTACACGCATCTCCTCAACGGATTTAATAACGAATTATTGCTAAGTGCCGTTCGATCACTTAAGAAATTCTTCGAAACTTAAGACGAGAATATGAAACTCGTTTGTATTCTAGTATGGAATTTAGGGATGACTTTGAACAAACTTTTGTTAAATTGCAATGGTTGCATTTTAGTTCTCTTATAAATTTTAAAGAAGAGCTTCTTGAAAACTAATCCATAAAAATGAAAATAAATGCAAGTCTATGCAGAGAATATAAGGAGCTTTACTTTGTTGTGCATCGATCCACCATTTAAGATTTTTGAGATGGTGATTCAGGGCGCTAGAGGAAGGAAGGTATACAATTAAAACTGTGATTAAATATTGTCTTCCTTAAAACTAAATTCTACGTGTTTTAGCAATTTCTTTCAATCTAAATATTTACTGAGATAACAGGCGGTCAAATTTTAGTTGGAACACTCTGTATAGGTGCATTTACTATATGGTTCTGGGACTAATTGAGTTTGTGTGCTGATTCCAATGCCAAAACAATTTAGGCAATTTAGAGATAATATTATGTACAAGCTTTTTATACTATAAAGCAGCGGTGCTTAAACCAGGGGTTGCGAGCTAACAGAGGGTTGCTATTCTACATTCATTTTCAACATGGACCACGCATGAACAAATGCACGTGAACAACGATAATGCAAGGTAAACAAAAAGTCTGAAAACGGTCAAATATCGTGAGAAGTATACTACTAATTGAAAAAGTAAAACACACATTTTTAATATTTTTAAAAAATCCATTAAATTATGCAAAATAAAGCTACAGGAAAATTTTAAAATTTTAAATTACAGATTCAGATTCTACCCTAAAAAATAGTTAATTTTTACTTAAAACACTTTTTTGTAACCGCCTTAGGTGGTACTACAATCGCAGAAAAAAAATATTGCAAGATTTGTTTTTTTCTTTACACAAAATTGTTACTAATAAAATTTATATATTTTTTACCTTAAAACCTGCAATAAAAAGTGGCGGTTTTCGTTTTAAAATACATATAAAGTTTTCCACCTTTAAAACTTAAAATTTTTTTGCAAACTCGGATTTGCCAGATAAAAATACAAAACTTTTACTAAAAATATTTTCTTTTAATCATCATAGGTGACGCTGTAATTGCTGGAAAAACAAATTATGCAATAATTTTTTCTGTGATTACAACGTCACCTTTGCTAATTACAAAAAAAAATATTTCAAGCAAAAGTTGTTCCCCCTTTCTACCCATAAAGGGAAGAGGGAGGTTTTAGCACCATTAATTAGCTTCTTTAATGGGAAATGTATTTCTAGAGATATTCGACCATTTCTAGACATTTTGTCTACCGTGTATATATGTAGACTAACGTGCTTCGAATGGTTAAAAAATAAACTGATTTCAACTGCCGAAATTAGAGTATAATTTTTACATACGTACATTTTAGTGCCCATATTTTTTCTTGTTTAGCATCCTGAATAACAATTTTTATATCATCACTGCAAGTTGTGTTACGTTTGTTTAAAATTTCTATAATTTGGCTTTCGAAAGGGGATATTGCCATTTCCATCAAAGGGTCCAAGCCATTTATCCTGGCCACAATTAGAAGAAGTAAAATCGGAATTTTCATTTTAATACATTTCATGCAAATGTCAATGTTTGAAAAATGTCTTTAATTTTACTTATAAAGTGGATAAAGTTAATTAGGAAAATGAAAAATGTTTTTAACTAATTATTATATTTCTTAATTAATACTTAACTTTACTTTTCATATTATTTTAAAATAAAAATAATTACTTAAAATATTTTATATTTATAAACGATGAAACGTATTAAATAATTCCAATTAAATAAAAAATAAATATGAAATTTAAATTGATAATTGAAAAAAAAATATAGTACAATATTTAAAAATGTTAATTAAGTTGTTTTTAGTTAGTAAATTTTTATTCACGAAAGAACATTGCAGTGCACACTCTAATGTTAAAAAATGGAGGTGTGGTTACCACACGACTTTTATTTACGAATTAATTATCAGGTTATAAGGTTGGCAGTACGTCTTTGCAATATCATTTTGTTAATTTTAGTAATAACTCCGATACACGGTCGTGTATACGACCGTGCTCCGATAGTGCCAGTCACTTTTGAGTGATATACAACCTTATTTTTAATTGTTAGATGATTATAATGACAGCATATTTGTGCAATTCTTGCTTAGCAACGAATAAGGATGAGTTTTTAAATTGTTAAATTTTGAAAAAATGATAGGAACAAAATTTGTTGAAAATTTAATTCAAAAAATTTGTACTTTTATGGTTCTTCCATAAACTTGATAATTTTTGAAATATTTGCAAAAAAAACGAAAAACCTAACCAATAAAGTACCCCTTCCGGTCGGTGGGACCTGCCAATTTTTGTTAAGGGCCTAAATATGAATTTTCAGGCTGATCTGTTTAGCCGTCTGGGCGATAGAGACGACAAAGACAGACACACACTCAGACAGACGGACATAACTTTTTCTGAATACGGGGTGTCAAAAACAGATATTTCCGCAAAAATTTGGCAAATAACGTCATAAATAATGGTAAAATGTACTTGTCCGACATCAGACTTTTTATTTAAATAAAAATAAAAATAAAATAAATGATTTTTTTTGTTCAATAAATTTCACAATTTTCACAAATGTTAAGAAAATTTAACCTAAATCCTAAAATCTAATCAAATCTAAATTTAGTGGTACAAATGATAAGAATATGAAATTTATGGTAAGATCTTTAATAGTTTTTAAGAAACCTTTTGAGAAAACACAGACACACAGCATAAACAGACTTTTTTAATTTTGTTCAGTTCTTGTTCAGTTGTATTTTAGTATCGTGTCAAAAAGTTAAAATGTAAAGCTGAAGCTTAAAGAAAGAATCGCGCTCGCGTGTGTGTGTGTCATTTTATTGTGTCCTCACTACTTCCTTTTAAAGGATCGGAAACTGAATAGTTTTTAGGTAAAATCGGTGAACCAGAAGTGGATGTTTACTGGTAGCATTTCTTTAATTTTTTGCAATTATTTCCTAGACACTAAATATGTAAAAACAAGTTTTTAGAAACAAAGTTTATTGCTTCTTCTTCTTCTTAGGACGCCGTCTTCCTCCAAAGGTTGACGATCCAACTGGCCAAAATGGTGGATAAAACTGTAGCTCTAAAGATTTCGATAGATGTTCGTCCGTACCATCGACGCACGTCTTTAAGCCACGAGTTCTGTCATCTTATCACTTTACATTTTTTCTCAAGAAGAAGAGTCGCTGGCCATAATGGAGAGTCAAACTGTAGCTCTAAAGATTTTAATAAATGTCCTTCCGTCCATCGACGCATATCTTTAAGCCACGAGTTCTGCCATCTTATCCCACAACATTTTTCCTTGATGGAGAGTCAAAGAATTTGACTTCCCCCCCTCATAATGTCCTCCGCTCCGCTCTTTTATTGTGGTCTACAGTTCTTTCTTTCGCCTAAGTACTTTCCCGTTAGTTTTGCTTTTCATGCATTTGATATGTATTGGTGCATCTGAAATGCATTTATCCGCTTATTAAGTGACCGGATTTTGAAACCACAGAGAAGCACTGGGAAGATGTAGAATCTTACCAATCTTACCATACGGATGCGGAGCTAAAGACTGGTCTCCACTGTTAAAGAGAGTCTTTAAAGAGATGAAAGTTCTTCGGACCTGTTCAATTCCTGAGATGATTTTCTTCTTGTGGTCACTTTCTTCGTTTACAAGGATCATGAGATATTTTACGTCTTGAAGTTTTGGAGAATATAATCAATTTAGTTTTACAACATTTATGTGTAAACGTATTGCGCGGTGTGCTCTATAATGAGATTCATTAGTTCTGGAGATGTGGAAGAGTGTTAGCTAGTACGTATTGTCAACAAAAAGTATGTTATTGATGAGTGTACCATTTACCTTGATACCCTCCCTCATAATCTTCATCCTTAAACACTGACTTGAAATAAAAGTTGAAAAGAAACAAAGACAAAATGCCTGAAGTCTCTCTGTGTTTTTAATTTTTCCGATGTCACGCCCTCGACTCTTATTTCGGCAGTTTGATTCCAGTATAAATGTATTATAACGCGTAGATCTCCCGCATCGACACCGGTGGACTTAAGAATGTCGACAGGCTTTTGGTGTGAGACACAGACGAAAGACTTTCTGTAACAAAAAAAAGGGGAATGTATGTCAACATTCTTGTCCCTGCATCGCTGCTTAAGAGAAAATAAGTCTTGCGCTTGACTATCCCGCCTCTGAACCCAAACTGGTTGTTTCTAACCTGTCTCTTACATCTGGCATATATGCGAGTGTAGATAATACGAAGAAATACCACGAGAACGTGAGTGAGATATTAAGCTGATCATGCGGTAGTCATAAGTAACATGTTGATATCAGCCAGTAAACTGGTATTTTTCCAGCTTTGAATATAGATGCTTAAGCCCTTCCCATCTACTTTGGCAATCAGTTTTAATATCTCCACATGTGTCTTATCTGGTCCTGCAACAACTTCTATTTTAAACACTTTTTTATTGGGTAAAGTTTTTTTGCGCTTATGGAAAGTCGGGTGAAGAACACTCCAATTTTTTTGTTATTTTGTTAATTTAGCTACGTATTTTAATATAGTTTATTTGTATTGATTAAATGGAGATTGTCATAGATACAAGTTGCATGTGATGATGAAAACCTATATTAGCTATGAAGAAATCGTTTACAGCACAGATCAGGTTGTCTCCTCTCTGATTTCTCTATCCTGTACCATGTTTTCCAACGATATAGTTTCGTCTGTGGTGAAATCGCCGAGTGTAACAGTTATCTTCCGTTTTGGTAGTTTGTCTATTGCCTCAGTTAATAAGGCATGAAAGATTAATATTTATTTGTCATAATATTAGCTGGTTATAAGCGATTCAAATTAATTTTTCCCGCCATATTTTATTGCTCTATGGGCAAAATAAGGTTATAACAGATTATAATAATAGTAACTTGGTGCTTTTTTGTGTGTTTTTCTGTGACTGGGCGTTTTTTATGCTTGGTAAATTTATAAATATCGTTTAAATATGTGAACACTTATGAATTAAATAAAGTACCCACTATGGGAGAAGTAAATTTTTCTCCGCAAGAGAGAAAGCTTGAATCGCCAATACACTTGAACTACATTAATATTTATAGGTTTAGACGTAAGTCTGAGTATAATGGTGCGGTCATTACATACAATCACAATGTACTTTCTTATCGAGTTCTTATATTGTTTATTAATAATAACTGCTATCTTATTCCTGGAGTGATTATCGTGTCCAAAGAAATAAATTGCGTTGTAATTATTGAAGTTAAAACCTTTAACATATTTCAAAGTTTCAGTATTGGTTTCAATTTCAGTTTATTCCAGTAACATTGAATTTTCGTATTAGTCAAAGTTTTCTTATCACTAACGCTATCTGAGTTATCTCGCTTTAAAATTGATAGATGGGTTATTATGTGTCATTTAAACAGTATTTTATGTTTGCTTACCTATGGCTAAGTAATTTTAAAGTAGCATGATGCACTTATTTTCCACAGTGCTGATATAATAAACTATAAATAATAAAAAAGAAGATAAAAATTTAAAATAATGGTTAATTTATTGTGGGAGTTTATAATTTTTTTCCTACATAACAAAATTGAGTTTTTAACACGCCATACTTCTATTATAAATGCAATGTTATAAAGAAGCCTAGTGTTAAAAAGGGTTCGCTTTTAACACGTTTCTATCAGTTATTAGTCAAAATAACATTTATTAATAAATAAAATGATTAAATGCATATAATTTCAATATCTTTAATTCCTGTGATAGTAATTAACATTCGTCTGCGTTAAGTAGAAGAATATTTTATTATTTGGCATGTATCAAATAAAACGTAAACTTGATTTACTTATTCCATAATTTCCACAGGTTAACCGATTTCTGTTGAAACTTCATTGCAAAATTAAATGGTGTTTGTAGAAAAAGCATTGTGTGTTAAAATGATTTTTATTTTGTTCATGAGGTTGATCCACTCGCTTGGCTCGTTTTGCAATTTTCACTTACAAAATAAAAAAATAAAATCCTACTTTTAACACTTTCAACAAATAAATATTTTTCACTTCCGTCTTTAAAATGTCATATTTTCGACTGACATATAGCGTCATTTTAAATACGACCACTTATTAGATAAGGCTTGGTGCCGTTTTCGGCAATTAAAAACGCTCCAAGTTACATTAAACACGGCTTGAATTATTTTTTAGACATATTTAGCCCCAAATCAAATTGGTGGTTTGACGTATGTCAAATTCGCATTAAGTTTATGTGTTATTTTGAAATTAACGTTTAATAAAGAAGTTGCTTGTTTTATTTGGTTATTTGGTCGTAGAAAAAGTATAGTATGTAACGCGTTTTATAAACTTCTTTAGACACTCGTTTATTAAACACTCGCTACGTTACGCTTCGCTCGCGCCTAAAATAAAACTCGTGTCTAAAGTAGCGTTTATAAAGCTTGTTGCATAAAGTACTAATATTATATAAAAAGCACATAATTACAAATATTAATAACATTAATAACCAATTAGGTGGGATATACATAATTTTTCTCTGCGTCATTTTCAGACGATTTTTTTTAGTTGAATATCTTTTAAAAAAATATTTAATATTATTACGTCAAACCAACAACAGACCGATGGTAGTTGATATGCTATCAATAGCGCCTTTAGTGGTTTCTGGACTCCCAATTGTCAATAGTTCGTTGCATAATAAAAAGTTATTTAATAAAACGGATATTGGAATTATAATATCGTAGAAAAGATATTTAATTATTTGCTCAAAAATTGCTTCATAAAAATATATATTTCAAAATAATCTGTCTAGACTCTAGACGGAATCGAAACTTTTCTGTATAAATAATTTTTTGAATGTGAGTAATATGCAATGAAAACTGAAACGATATAAATCGTAAAAAAAAATATATAAATGTTCCTACAATAGAAAAGTCTTTAAAATGTTATAAAAAACAAACAGAAAAAGAATTGAAAAGAGTAGCTCATAATAATTTTTAGAATAAAATCTTTTTAATATTTTTTCCGTTTTTCCTAAAATATTTTTTGACTAAATCTTTTTTTTTAATACGATGATACATTTTTATCCACTTTAATCTATATTCTTTTTCTGTAATCTCTTAAAAGTGAACTCCGGAATCGTTTTATACTTAAAAAAAAGATATCGCTACCTTGATCTTTCACCAATCTAATCTTGATAATGTAAATATTAATATTACAATTATTTCGTTTCCTCGCATTCTTAAATATTTCTAAAATGATTTTTTAAATCAATTTTTTTCCATAAAATTAAAATTTAAGAAAAATAAAAAACAATATAAATTTTATTATAAATAATTAAATTATAAAATAAATAATTAAGCTTCTCCTTCTGTTTTATTTTCTTCTACTTTTGGTCTGGGTTTTCCTAAAAATCCACAGCAATTACAATATATTTAATAAAAATTAATTTTGTACTAACCTTGTCCAAATATCATTTTCTCAATGGCTATTGTAGGTGATTCAAAAGCTAATACCCATAATGTTGCAAATACAATAGAAAGAATAAAATCACCGCACCAGGTGTAAAACTAAAATTAATACAAAAATTTAATTAATCGTATTTATAATCACCTTTGGATTTAACGGTGATTATTTGTATTGTAATTGTAATTAATCGTAATCAATCATAGTTGCTCGTATATATTTCTGCATATACCGGGTGTCCCAGACCACGCGTCCCACACTTTTAAAATCGAGCGACAGTTTTCAAATTAAAATTTGAAAGCGGGGAAAGACTTTGTATGTTATTCTACACAAATTTATGAATACACAGAAATGCACCGTATGGATAACGTTAAAATTTTAAACGGCAACCCCCAGATTTTATTGCAGTTTCATATTCTTTTAATAAACTTTTATTCATAAAACAAATTGAATAGTCATTAATAATTATATGCATTAATATTATAAAAATCTAAATTCAAGCTGAACGAATGGTGATAGTAACCGATCTATTTAATCGGAATCAATCGTAATGGATCAATATTAATCGTAACTAATAATAATAAATTGTATTTGATTTTATTTATTAAAAATAAAATCTTTCTCCATTGTAAATAATTATGGTAAATTATCGTAATGAATCATAATTAGTTCCCAATAATAATACTGTCGGGAGCCATTGGAACAGTCTAGGAGGCAAATAAAATCTTCAACAGCAGGACATCGGTATGCGACACTTAAAACCCGTACGATATTAAGACTACACAACGGCTACCCGTAGCGGCGCTGTTGAGAATAAGTGTAACGGATATATGAGTACTTGTAAATGCGAAAGTTTCTTCAGAACACTCTGTATAAAACACATCAACCTGCACGTATCAAACATGATGTGTTTATGACCAAACACTCCACAAATTATCAAATGTAAGTACAAAATACACATAGGTCTTTATTTCCCCGTGTCTAAGACTCCTCCCATCAATGCAAGAAAGAAAAAGATTTTAGGCAAAGGGCGCTAAAAAACACTAGGTTCGCCATAATAAACGGACCTAGCATGATATTGGAACATACAATGTACGTTTACTTTCCACCGAAGAGCGCATGCTCAAACCAGAGGAAGCACTCACTTAAATCAATTTGAATATCACTATTGCAACCAAAAGGCAAGGCCTTGATTTATAGATAAAAAAGAATTGTAACTAATGTAATAACATTTAATTCAATATAATCAATAGTTATATACTTACACTTAAGAATAACGGAAAGATATACTAAAGATAATTCAAATCTACGGCCATGTATCCATCCATGATGACGTAAAAAAGTTTTACGATGATATTACAATAGCTATGAAAATATATTCTATCACACTGTTTTCATTAGGTGAAGTAAGAAGTAAACAAACCGATGAAGAAATATGAAAGGGACTACTTGGCACCAAAGAAGGAAATTTAAGAGGAGAGATGGTTATGAACTTCCATGAACAACAAAGCGCTATGCAATAAACATATATTTCTACAAAAAACAACACTCAAGGTGGATATGGTAAAGTACGAATTATTCTGAAAAAAAGAGAAATCGGCTATGTAATCAGCCCAAATAAATACATAGTACAGAGTTTAGTCTGTCATCAGACCCTTAGGTCTGATACATAAACTCGACTTTTATCTGCTACGTGAGCAGACAGGATTAAGAACGGGATTTGGAACAAATGACCATCTACAAACTTTAAAAATCCCCAATAAAAAAGTCTATAGAGTATAACAAATCACTAATTCTGATCTTTGTCGACTTCGAAAAGGGTTTTGACCTCGACAACCAACAGGAAATGTTACGTGCACTAGCAGAATGCTGAGTTGACCATCATTATATTACTCTGCTTAAATATATATAAGAACACGCAACATCATGTGTAAGATTCATCTACTGCGAGGAGTTCGTCAAAGAAACACAATATCTCCAAAAACCAAAACTATTTACATCGATGGAGAATACTAAGCCATTTGATATGATGATATTGTCATAACTGCCGATAGTTCAGATCAAGCACAGATTATGCTCACAAGCCTTTACGATGTCTACAAACAAGTGGGCCTCAAAATTAACTTTTCAAAGATGAAATTTATGACTAACCTTGTCCTGAGTCAGAATATCTTGGTAGACAATGAGCATATCGAACAAGTTGCGGCATTCAAATATCTTGGTCATGATTTGAAAAAAATAGAGATAACCAAACATGCAAGATAAGCAGAAGGATTCACTTAGCATGGGCTTCGTTTGGGAACCTGAGAAATGTTTTTAGATCAAAAATAATAATATGCCTCAAACGTAAAGTTTTCAATCAGTGCGTCTTACCAGTATGACATCAAGGCGACATTAAAAAAAATAAAAAACAACAAATTTTCAGGAAAAACTAGTTTTTCTACAAAACTTGTCAAAAATAATAGTAATGCATTAATCAGGAGTTAGCAATGCTTGTTTAATGTCTGGAACACAAAGTATCGAAGAATTGGAGAAATGCAATTTTTCGCTTGCTATTCAAAGAAAAGGAGTAGAGAAGAACCAAAGAATAATTGCCCATTTTTACCGTTGTAACATATCACACCGACTAGATAGTTTTTAACCAGACTATGCATCAACATCATAAAAGATATATCAAGATGTCATACTAATATTAGAAGCAGGAAAGACCAATATACTAAAATGGGGCATTCGGTAGGGCGACGCAATCTCGTCAGATTATTTACATATTGGAAGACATGTTTAAAACTATTCACAGGAAAAATATAGAAATTAATGCAAATGGTATACTTCTTTCACAGCTTATGTCTGCCAAAGAGATAGACTTGTATGCAGAAGTACATGAAATGCTACAAGATGTCACAACTAAACGGTGCATGCCAGAAAATAAAACTGAAAACGAATAGCTGTAAAAGAAAAGCCATACCCATTTCTGTAAGAAACACTCAACTGTTATAGTACTGGTTATCAACACATCTATTTAGAGCAAGTCATGGAGCAACATGCAAACTGAAGAAAATGATCAATGTGTGCTGCCAAGAGACTGATGCTGCATTGAAGAAGCTTAAACTATGTCAACAAGAGGATGGATGCTTGCAATAATATATCTTGACCGAAAAACAAATTATGATTCCAAAAGAAAGCTAAAAGAGTTGATATAGGGAATCTAATATCCAAACTCAGGAGACAAGAGGCTAGTTATATTAGGAAAACCCAGGGCAATCACCAAAAAGATCATGGAATGGTAACCAAAGACGAGTAAAAGAAACCAAGAAAAGCCCAAGGTTATATGGTTAGACAGCAAAAACAGGTGCACATGTAGCAGAAAGGCGCAGCAAAAAAACCGTTTGGAAACCAAATGGGAGGCCTACGTTCAATACTGGACCAAAAATGGCTGACAATGATGATAATCAGTTGATCATATTTTTTAACAATAAGTACTTACTACTTCATATTCACTAAAATGAATTGATGTCCTCGCATAGGATATGTATATGGAAATAAATGGATTGTGGAGAAGGTACATGCTATATGTAAGCCTTGCCAACACTTGGAAAATCGATCTTGATAAGAACCAATTCACAAAACCTAAAATGTAATACTTACAATTGGTTTTAAGTAAAATATTTCGACATTTACCTCCATTTCCAGTAATGCAAGCAAATACCACCCAACTTAAACAAATGCACCAAAGTGGTCTTGAAAATGTATTAAACATATTTCTTTCTAAATAAGAGTTATTGAATTCCATATCGTGGGTGCATATCATTATACCCAACATAATTGCTAAACTTATACCCCATAAAAGAATATTTAAAAACTGTAAAGAAATTTTATTAATATTCATTTGTTTTTGTATAATATTTTGGCCTTGTAATTTTAAGTTAATTACTAAGAAAATCTAAATATTGTAGATAGTCTTTAGAATAATTCGTTTATAAAGAAAATAGGCTTCACCTGATTTATTTCAATCTTTTTTTTCTTTTTTACATCAACAAATAACATTCCCATAATTATTCCAACAGTGTAGGTTGACAATCTGGAGTGTGTATCATACAAGCTACAAAAACAAATATAACATCTGGAAGTTTCATTAAAAAAATCTTACTTATCATTTTCCCTAAACAATTCAACTGTCATTGGTATAACCATGCAGATAACTATTATTCCGCACCCTGCTAGGTAAGCCATTTTTTTCTTTCCTTGTCTGATCAAATATCCTAGAGGCAATATTGCAAAAGGTGATAAAATAAACATTTGCATATCTGCTGATAAGTACCACGTCGGTACTATACACTAAAAAGTAGGTTGCAGGAAAAACAGTTAGGATAATAAACAAATCACCTCACCATGTCTTCGTAGTTGGTGTAATTTTGTATATACAAAAAGAAAGACCACCACCACTTGGTACACGTTTCTCTGGTTCTGTCAAACAAAACAGGCCATATTGGTCCCGATGCCAGTCTTCGTAAAATTGTTATATGAATGAAATATAATGCTGCTACAGCAGGTGTGATTCTAAAAAATTCTATAGAAATATATTACATTTTACAATAATCATAAAGGTTACCTTAAAAATCTATGGAAATAAAAAACAGGAAGCTTCATGAGTGTGATCGGCTTTTTGTGGACATTTTTAAAGTACATATAGGAGAGCAAAAAAGATGATAGGTAGAAAAATGTGTCGACTGCTGTACGTCCTCCAACAATATAGGAAGAATCATGACTTTCCGCCCACTTAAAATTATTTAGTTTTATATTTTTCACAAAGCTTAAAATTGTTAATATTTACTTCAAAACTTCTAAGGTAATTAATCAGAGGAATACCTCTGGTGGATACAAATCTATGCCCCGCTATAACCCACATCATACTTATAAACCGAATACCATTTAAGCACAAAAGTTGATCAGGGTTATTGGAGGTGGCGAATAGTTTGCGGCCATTTGTAAAAACCGAGAATGCAACAAATATAGGATGAAGACTTTCTAAAAATTGGTAATGTATTTAAATTAAGTATTTTACAACAAACTTACTGGTTTCATATTTGTGCAAATACACATCGTAGATGGTGCTTAATATAATTATAGCAAGAATGAAACCCAAAACAATCCTAAAAAGAAAATTTCAAGAAATAGTTTTAAAATATTTGTCCGCGCTTACAAGCAAGCCCAATCTCCAACATCCCATTCAGTATTTAATTTTTTGGTTTGACATAATATATCATTAAATTTAATATTTTTGGAATCTTTAAATAAACCCCTTAATTCACAGCCATCAGGTATGCAAACACTGAGAGAAAGTGTCACACTCGTATTAAACATCGAAATATCGACATTAACACCCCGTCCACAATGTTTTCCCAAAACTTTACCATCATCTATAGCTATGCACTCATCGAAATTTCCATAATCTATCACATTGCCCATTGCAATACCCGAAGGAAATTTTGACGAAGAATCAATCACTAAAATTTACGTATAATTAATTCAAACTTTAATCGTATCGCAACAATTCATACTTCTAAAAAGCGTATCGGGATTAGCCAATAAAGCGTCCAAACTTTTTTTGCACGGTTCTTCCAATTTTTCATAGTTGATATGCAAATGTGGTATTTGATAATCCAAATCCAAGCCAAATGCTTGGTAAAAAAGTAACGGCACCAATATTACACGCCACATTGCTGCATTAAACTACACGAATCAATCACGGTTAGATATAATAAAGCAAAACCAACCAAATTTATATTTTAATCCTTAGAAATCTAATCAATAAGATAGCATAAATTAGTGACTTGTTGTTTTTATCAGTGTGGCATATTATTATGGCACAACATGTTGTAAAATGAAAAATAACCGGATTTAAACAAACAGGGTTGGAGTTACACATTGTTAAATAAAGAAAAAAAAAATAACGTGAAATATTTTAAAAGCATTGAATGTTACGCCGCATGTCAAAAATTGTTTTAAAATGATTTTTAAATGTAATTTAGAAGGTTTTTGTTGCTATGCCAAATGAACCTTGAAATACTTTTTCATTAGCCCAAAACTATTCCAACTCTGGATAAGCTTTTATCGAAAATTATTTATATTTAAAGAAATATATAAATATTTTTTTGCATATCACACATGTGCAATATTTTTACAACTATAAGTATTTTTTTTTATTTGTTTTATTTACCTATTTGGTTAAGCAATTAAGAGAGAGCCAATTATTATTCTTCTCCTTTTTTCCTAGCTGCATCTGGTCTCGCATCTCCTGTCTATATTAATATTAGACGTATGCACGATTTTTATTTATATATAGACATTGGCATTTATTATAAACATTTTTTGTTAAAAAATATATCATTTAGTGCTTCTCCCACTTTGCTACTTTTGTTGTCCTATGTTGTACTTCTTTTGATACGTTTTTGTTACTAGTTATGTTTATGTCTTTACCTATTCAATAAATTTTTTGATATTACTTAAGTTTTTGTTTTTCTATAGAAGATAGGTACAAATCGTTTTTTGTCTGGTGAAAGAAAGAAGTATATCAGTCTTTGAAGTATAGGTTGTCTACTTAGCACATAATTTTTGCTTTGTTTTTTCTACAAGATACGCTCTTTATGTTTATTTAAAGTTTAATATTATTTTGTCAATGTCCATACTTTTTATGTGGAAAAAATACAGTCGACTTTCTTGCTCATAACGCAGTGTTGTCTACTTAGCAAATTATTTTTTCTTCTTTGTTTCCTAGTTGGTGGCCGCTTTGTGTTCTTCTTCTTACTGCTCCTTCTCTTTACGAAGGTTGGTGATCCATGTGGATAATATTGTCTTTGATACTGCCGCTCGAAGGATGTTTATTGAGGTGCATCCCAACCGTCTTTTCAGATCTTTTAGGCATGAGTACTGGCGTATTCCGACGACTCTCTTTACTTGTATTTTCCTTGGATGATAATTTTTAAAATTTCGTAGCGTTCTCCCCTTATGATATGCACCAAATAACGGATATTTTTCTCTTTTACTGTAAGTTCTGTGCCCTTATTATTAATGCGATTAAGGACTTTGATATTAGTGACCCTTTCTACCCAAGATATTCGTCGATGTAGATACATTTCGAATGCTTTGATTTTTTTCTCCATGGATGGGTCTCTAGACCAGCTTTCACATCCATATAGAAGCACCTAAAACACATAACTCGGCATTTTTATCCTTAAATAAAAACTTAACACAGGCCAAACCTTTTTCTGGTTTGTTCGATTTGTAATTTAACTTCTTTTTTGAGGTCACAATGTTGGATCTTTGTTCCGAGATACATGTATAAAGCTGGGAAAGACTATTTGCACCACAGTGTCGTTTGCATATCTTAAATTGGTAATTGTCTTTCCGTTCACCTTGATACCATTAAAGTATTAGTTGTTTTATTGAGTACTGAATATTCTTTTGA
>JARJDX010055093.1:0-10902 GCA_030264735.1 Gymnusa sp. GC000175 | reverse complement strand
TTGTACTCTCGTGGTTTTTCCATAAACTTGATGGTTTTTCAAAAATTTGCAAAAAAACGTAAAACCTCACCAATAAACTACTACTTCCGGTTGATGGATTTCAGCCAAAAGAAAGTGGGTCCTTCCAATTGTTGTTAAAAGCCTAAATATGAATTTTTGTGATATCTTTAAGAGTTTTTGAGAAACCTTACCCACAATAAACGGCTACACACACACACACACACACATCCACACAAACATTTTTTAATTTTGGTCAATTCTTGTTCAGGGTACCCTAAAAGGTGCATTGCCACTAAAATCTCTTTTTTTTTCGCACGAGAACAATACTTTATCTTTATGATAAAGTAAAAATAAAAATATAGGTTGAACACTTTGAAGATCTTGAACATAAAATAGGGGAATAAGAAATAATGCCAAAAATTGAGATGGGTGAAAAAGAAATAACTCTTTAAAAAATCGCAAACGCTTTACAGAAACTTAAAAACAGGAAAGCAACAGGATCAAATAGAATACCAGCACAGAAACCCTGAAAGCGCGAAGATAAACAACAATATCCATGATGCAAGAACTTTTAAAAATATGGGAAGAAGAGTTACCAACAGGAGAATAAAATAAAGGAGTGATCATAACTCTAGCAAAGAAAGGCGACAGAAATCCTGCTAGAGAGGATGAGAAATGAAATATTAAAGAAACTAAGAAAAAACCAAGCAGGTTTCAGGCCAAAAAAACTCCTAAACATAATATAACGTGGGTGAAATCGAACAGACCATTAAAACGAGAAAATAAAAGCTTGGCGTACACTAAGAAAAAGAAACACATACATTAGCAGAGAAGCAATAGAGTACAATGTAAAAGGAAAAAGAAAGAAAGGCACGCCTAGAAACGTGGCAGAAACAAATGCACAGAGAAATGTAAAAATACATAAAAGCTGGAATGGTCTAAAAATAAAAGCTGTAGGTTCTAGGAATTCATGACCAATGTTAAGTCATTATAAAAAGATCATAATTTTTTTTTTGCCAGAAACTGTTTTTGAGATATAAAGCAAACAACATATAAATTTTTTACTCCATTCCTATCATATGTTAAATGGTCAGTCTTTTTACATGGTTTTCTTAAAAAATAATTAACCTATTTACTTTTTGGATTTGCAGTTCGTCGTAATGTTCTTAAATAATTGAATTTCTTCTTAGGCGTCATCTTCATCGTCAATGGTTTAAATGTCATCATATTTAGTGTCACCAAAATTATCGGAAAAAGCGACCAAACTCGCATGAGGAGGGGCATTTATGCATGATTATCCATGACAATTACCATTACTGGCACTGTTGTTCATTGGGAGCCCAACCATCTTCGCTTTGATTTATAATTCGGCGATCATCCGTTTAATTTCGGCTACACCTTTATCATTCATAATAATATACAATTAGGGTAGATTCTTTTTGTAGTGCCATACTCGTTACCGAGTGTAGGCGACTTCTTCGCTTACTTTCGTGTTGTGCGTGTTGTTTGATATTACATGAAACCAGCTTTATTCGGTTCCGAACTCTAAATTGGAGAAGTTATCCTGGGGCATGTATCCTCGGTGGTTTTTCAGGATTTAAACTCTGGACCTTTAGCTTAGTAGGCAACGCACGGCCTAACTAAGTAAGCTACAACCACTGCATTAAGATGGATATCATTATCACTTATTTATTTTAAATTTAAAATTAGATTCGCTGTTATTTCAAATTTATAAACGAGAATAAGAATAAGGAGTTTATAAAGACTATCTTCTCTCAATTGAAAAATATTTTTAAATTATTATTTTTGCTTTAAAACTTTTAAAAGGCAGCAAATCCTATATTAAATGATTTTAATTAATTTTGTTCTAAATATAATGAAGTATTTTTTAATATAATAAATATCACCACTGGTTTTTAAACTTCTTTGACTAAACTTGGAATAAACTTAAAAACAAACAAAACCATTTTTTTTAACAATATCTCTTGCAAAAATCAAGAATGTTAAATATGCGAAAGTATCATTGCTGTACATCCTTTCTGATTCACCTCCGATTTACATATTCATTAGCGCAACTAATTATTCAATGTTTAAGTCCAAAACATTCTGTACAATAACGAGAGTCGATTTATGCTTAAAATAACATATAGTTAGAGAGTAGGGATTGACACCACGAAGAACTGAATAAACAGAAATTGTTGAAATGTTTAATAAAGCTTTGTTATGAAAAGTGATAACAGTTTTAGATGAGATCAAACGCGGCGAAGAAATTTCAAATGAAATTCATTGAATTTAAGCTCAAATAAGCAAATTAGCTTTATGTGAGGACTGAATTATTATGTAAAATTATTATTTTTTACTTACCCCCACCATTCTTGTAACATAGATACGGAAACCTCCAAACGTTGGCAAGATCCACAGCAAACCCGATGACAGATAACAAAAAGTCGACTTTTTTACCCCAGGTCTCTCTCTCCTCCGGTTCGGGGGTGAGAGTTAGACCTTTAAGCTGACCCGACATCTTTTAGGGCTTGACCAACTCAGGGCTGATCGCTGCTGCAACAAAAAAATAAAAATCAACTTAAAAAATATCGCAAAAGTGATTGTCATATTTTAATTAAAAACATATTTTTAGATTTGATCCGGCGCAATATGAATGAAATTTAATTTGTACAATAAAACACAGCGGTTGTTGGAGGGATGAATGTTTAAAATGAATGTCCACTCTACAGAGGTGTTCCAAGTATACATGATGAGGTGATAGGTCAACAGCACTTAAATCTGACCGGCATTATTACCCGCCAGTCCATCATACATACATACCACAACCCCTACATTAAATTTACCCTTCCTGTCACATACCTCCACCTAAATTACCAGCATCTGCACAGTCAATCAAATATAATTACATTCATTAAGTGCTAAGCAATTTTCAATTTCTAAAATACATACTAGACATACACATTTATAAATTTTATTTCCACTTAATTACTTATTGTAATTAAAACATATAAGGTAATAAATTTGCGTAAATTGTTACACTTTTTTGTCCTCATTGTATAATATAATTTATTTACATGTATGTTAAAACATTTGAGAATGTTTGAATATGTATTTATAAAATTATGATTTGGTAGAAATTATTTGGTTGCTTGCACTTAGCAATTTCTAATTCAACATGAATATTTAATTATTTTATTAATGTAACATGTTATATGCGGAATGTAATATGAATGTTAATTTTAAAAACATATCATATTCACTTGTCAACACCAGTAACAGATGGCAAATTTAAATGTTGAATTGACTATAATAAAATGCAGTTCTTAGGCAGACCACAAAAATTTCAAACTGGTTGGTGTAAAAGTTACCTTGGAAGTAAAATTTTTTAATAATAGTTCAGAAAAACTACCCACCTTTCTTCGTTGAAATAAATATTTACATAAAATAAATAAATTTTAAATGAAATTTTATATTCAAACTTTAATTATAAAATTTAAGATTCATTAAATTTTTCAAAAATTTTAAAGTAACTACACCCATTACCCAACCAGCCGAACGTGATCTACCTAAAGCCTATTATTCTAGGTAGATCGACATATTATTTGATCTGTGAACACTTCACTTGCTCTTCGCTAATAAGTTATAATTTCGAGTTCTTAGATCATCGAGCACACACCCCTTCTGTCTTTTCCTTGGCCTTTCGCTCTTCCATCGGCTGCCATTCTGTTATTTGTTTTGTTTGTCTAACCTCTTCCATTCGTAATATGTGTCCAAGCCACCGGATTCTTTGAGATTTAACGAATCGGATGATGTCTTTTCCTCTGATTAAGCTGTTTACCTCGTGGATCATTTTGATACTCCACACACCTTCTTCATCTTGTGTCGGACAAAAATTCTTCTTTCGTTAACTCTCAGCTTTTCTTCGTCTTTACTTGTGAGCGTCCAGGTTTCGTACGGGTATGTAATAATTGGCCGTATAAGTGTCAAGTATATTTTAAACTTTGATGTTGTGCTCAATATTCTTGAGCGCAGCAGACCTTTTTGTACATATGACGCTCTGGTTTCTTCTATTATTCCATTAGTTTAATTTCATCGCCTAATAAGTTATTGGCCGTTAATTAAGGGCCCAAATAGGTAAAGGCTATAACTTCTTCATTTACTTGCAGAGGCTGGGTTCGTAAGGCCTGTACTCGTGTTGTCTTTATATTTTTTGTTTTCCCTTCATTGATAGTTAGCCGCACCCGTACTTTTCTTGACTCTCCGTCTACTGCCATAAAAGTTTGATTTAATACGTTCAAATTTCTTGATGATTATATCGTTTGCATTTGCGCCTATACCCTATATGCTTTAGTTTTGTGGTAATATTGCTTTGTATGTCTAGCTTTTGTATTGCGGATTCTATCACTCTAGCTTCGTCAGTGTATCTCCTTGCCACCTTGCCTCACACCGCTCTTTATTTTGTAACGTTCTTCCTTTTTACCCCGATACTATTTGTCCAAAAGAGTCTAAAATCAACAAAGGACAAACAACCCCCAAGAAGCATTTTAAAATGATATGGAATTCTTGAAACCTCTAAAATTTGCTTAAAGAACCATTTAAAATCCACTAAAAATTTATCAAAATTACTAGAAACTAGAATGCTAGAACCACAAAATCCAATAAAACTACTAAAAACCATCTTAAACCACTAAAAATCTACCAAAGATTCATTAAATTTTTTAATTGTCGTTGTTTTTTTTTTCATGGGGTTTTTGGTAGTTTTAGGGAATTTTTTTGTGGATATAGGTAATTAATTATTTTCAAAGGTACAGCTTTGGTGAAATCGATCCTGATGTATGGCTCAGAGTTGTGGACAATGACAGCGGATCCCGTAAGAAAAATTAACGCGGTGGAGATGGATTACTTAAGACGTAAAGCAAAATATCGTGCCTGCAACACGTTCCCAATGAACAAATAAAAGAAACAATGAAAGCGCAGGAATCGGTAACCGACAGAATAGAGAGAAGAGGGCTGAAATGGTCGGACATATCTTACGTATGGACAATGGACGATGGCCTAAAATGATCTATGAGTGGGTTCCGCCGGGCAGAAGAAAGAGAGGAAGACCCCGCAGGTCCTGGAATGAAGGCATGCGCAAGGCTATGGAGAACAGATGTCTGAAAGAAGACGATGCACAGGCCAGGGACGGATAGCGTTTGAGGACGGAGAGGCAGCACCTAGTTCTATAAACCTAATTATATATATTTTCATTAACGAAGTAAAAGAAAGTATAGTAATTATGAAATTTTTTAAAATTGAGTTATTTGCGAAAATTTTCTCTTTGAACTATAATCAATCAGAAAAAATGGTTGTGTATCTGTGTGTCTGTGTCCTCTCTACAGCCCAGGCGACCTAACTGATCGACATGGAAATTTATATTTAAACTTTTAACCAAACTTCTGAGGTCCCAGTGACTTTTAGCTGAAATCCACCAACCGGATGTGGTAATTTATTGACTAGGTTATTTTGCAAATATATCATAAACTATCAAGATTATCAAAAAAAAGCAGCACAATGTGTTAAGAATTAAATTTGCAACAAATTATGTTTTTATCATTTTTTTTTTCAAAACTTAATTTTTTAGGAAATCATTGTTGTTCGTTGCTAGCCAACATTGTTAGTGAAATTATTCTCATCAAGTTGCAGATATTTTGCGTCCCGACGCTATATCTCGAGAACGGTAAACCTAACGAAACGCGGAAAGCGGCATTCAAAAGAGTGTCTAAAATGTTCACGACGATAAAAATTTCGTTTGTAAAAAGGTAAAAATTTCTCCTTCGTCGCGATTCCGACGTAGGAGCGCCAAATTTTTTTCAACCCCAGAAATCGATAGTACTAAAAAACCGCTCGGAGAAGCATTTGCCTAAACCCTCTGCTATGAACGTTATGGCGTCACGACGCGTTTGAAAAAAATCATTGCGACGCCATATCTCGAGAACGGCGCAATCTAGCGGAATTCGGGCACGCCGAAAAACTTGAAAATTTTCAGACATTTATCTCAACATTTAGGGGTCGAAAAATTTTTTTTTCTCTTTTTGTGGGTGTTTGTAGGGGTGTGTGCGTTTGGTATCTCCTCCCTCAATTTTAAAGCTAGAAAATGCGGTTTTTTTCGTTGTGTTACCAATGAAAAAGGATGAAATCAGCCCACTTTTTTGCATTTTATCCCAGTTTTTCGGTTATGAATTTTTAAAGTTCATCAATTTTATCGCAATTTTCGGAAAATACAGAATAGAGGTTGCACGCCACTTACATTTTTTAACTTATTCCTTCATTTTCATTCGTCGGACGTAAATCGATTTTATCGAAAATTTTCCCCACACCCCAAAGACGCGTTTAGTATCAACCCACCAAAAAAATTATCTTTACCCCCAAAAATTTTTAAAGAGTTTTGCCTTCATGTCTTAGATTATTCTTTAATTAAAAGTTGACTTATAAAATTTAGAAACCAAATTGTAACTCTACCCCATCAAAGTTTATTTTATTGTGTCGTCAAGAAAAAAAAATGTTTCTGAAGTTCTAATTACTAACTTTGTTCCCTTAATATGTATTTGTTCACAGTATTTTTTTATAAAAAGTTACAACATAAAATGTTTTATTGCTATTGTTTATTATTATAGAAACCTTACGTCTATATCGGGAGTTCTCAAAGTGTGGTACATTACTTTAGTCTTAGTGGTACATGAAATATGTAGTTACTTAAAAAAATCTTTAAATTTTGTTCATTTTAAAATAACTTATAATGTTATACGTGATTCAATCTGGCGGAGAAAATTATACTTTACCCGTAGTGAGTACTTTATTTAATTTATATGTGTTTATTATATATTTAAATCATATTTACAAATTTACCAAACAAAAAAGACACCCAGAAAAAAGGCCAGCTACAGAATAATACGCAAAAAAGCGACCATTGTTATAATCTGTCATAACCTCATAACCTTATTTTACCCACTTGAAGCAATAAAATTTGGCGGGAAAATTTAATTTGAATCGCCTATAATATTGAAACATTATTATTATCTCTGCATTTTCTGTGTTTTGTATATATTCTTTGGTTATTTTGCTAGTTTAGTTGAATTTATGATAATTTTTATAGCTTAATGGTGGCATACAAGCATAGTTTTCAACCTTGTCTATAAAAATAAAGAAGAAAATTTGTAAATTTTTTCCATGAGTGCGAATATAGAAGCCTTATGGGAGGCGATGTGTACAAAAATGGAGTAAAAACGCGCAATATCCCTTTTTTAAACGAAATATCAACGTCCAAATTTTAATCACTTTATAATTTTTATTTTACAACCAGGTTAGATTGGGTTTCGATTTAAAAAAATCAAAAATCAAAGGTTGCCTACTATTTTATCCTGCCCATTCATGTTTTACCTAAAACCTCTATTTAAATATTATTCTCTTCCTTAAATCAAACATTTGTAAGTTTTAAATTAAAATTAAAGATTCCGAAGCAAAATGTAGGATTAAGAGTAGCTGTAAAATGAGTATCCACTGTGTCTCGCGTGTCGCTATTTCAATTTTCTGCCTTACCTAGGCGTAGATGGTACATTTTATAATTTGGTGTTTTCAAATGGTACAATATTTAAAAAGTTTGAGAACCTCTGGTCTGTATGAATTAACTGAAGATAAAGTAGATTTAAAAAAGTTAAATAAGAAAGAAGCTGCTATTAATTTTCGTTGTTATGAAATATAATGCAAACCATTTAAAAATCATAAAAAAACATTTACTTAATCTCAATAAAAATAAAAAAATGTAAGAAGTAAAAAATAAAAAAATACTATATGGTGTTCAAGGGATTTTTTTATTTTTGACATTTATTGCGTATCAAGTTTTGGATTTATATTCCTTTATCAGATAAAATGTAGAAAATTCATAAATTCAAGAACAGACAAATTAGGTGTACTATATTTGGGACTAAGTACATACTCTAAAAATTGAACCTAAACAAACTTTAAATTAATATCATTTATTTATAAAAAATGGACAAATGAATTTAATTTACTGGAAAATATTGTCTCTACTTCAATCATTCTTATTTTCTAGCCTAATCACACTTCCAACTAATTTCTTTCTAAACGCAATTCACAATCTAACAACAGAAGAATAGATTCTTATTTTGTTTTTTTTTTGTTTAATGGAATGTATATGAATATGTAATTTATACTCAAAATATATGATTAAATTTATTATTACTTAGCAGTGCAATTAACACTTCGTTTATATTTTTATTGGTTTATGCAAAATTAAGTAATCAAAGTAAATTAATTACACAAATACAATTAAATAAATTATTTTATAAATACTTTTTGCTTTAAATTTGATTTTCACCAATCAGAAATATATTTTTTTTGCTGAACATATATGAATAAATAAAACACAAGGAAGTGGAAACCACTCGTTGATTTAGGCTTAAATTGGTTATTTGAAAATTTTGCCTCTAACTAAACTTTACCAATAAAAGGCAGATCACACGAATTCCCATGCATGCAATCTCATTTATAGAGAATAAAGTAAAAGTTAACACAACGCAATTTATACTTGCGAGTTCTTTTTCCTACATCATCTATATTCCAAGGCCTAATCGTGGCCTTAATTGTCACAAATATTTTCATTTTAAGCCAACTAGTTTTATTACAAAACTAGACAAGTTTGTTTCAAGACCTCAAGTTTCAAGCTACCCACACCATAAATTTGTTCAAAATAGGCTAAAGCAATTGTTTCAATTTTGTTTCTCACTTTTAAAAAGCATTAATTATGTAAGAATAAATATTATCTTATAAAAAAAACTTGCTAATGATTGAAATTTTCAAAATGGGTTTTTGTAATGAAAATAAAATATAAAACTTACATTAATTTAAATCCAATTCACTTTCTTATATTTGTTATAAAATTATTTCATGCTTAAATATTTAATTTTTTTATTATTTAATAATTATGGAATTAAAAGTTGAAAGACAATAATAATAATTAAGTTATATTATAAGTAAAAAAAGAAATAAAAACTGACCTGGTGAAGTAATACGACGTGCTGTCGATGGTGAGGTTCCGGTGGTGGTGTAAGTAAGCCGGTGACATGACCCCCTAGCCTAGCGCCAGAGCGTGTATATGACGGCAAAGCTTGAGTCCGTCTGCCCCATCGGTGCCACACTATTTCCAACGCGCACTGAACAGAATCACTCCTGCGGCTTGTTGCTCCTTTCTGCTTCTGGACCACTCCGCTTCCGTCATGTTTTCAACATCCCCCAACATTTCCAAAGCATTTTCTTCGTATCAAAGTAAACCAGTTGTCCTTACCCTTTCCTACTTTAATTTTGCGTCATATAAAAATCTGAAGTCGAGAGGACGAAATAATTTTTTACGAAAAACATTGTAATCACAATATAACCAATTTTTTTTAGAAACCTATGCATACTCTATTATGCTCCAATATACGATTTTTTAAAGTAGATTTAAATTAAAAAAAATTTATTCTTTCCTCTCTGGTTAAATCCTTTTAAACAAGATCTATTAATCTGGGTATGTCGTCAAAAAAAGTAATGAAACGGCAAAAAAGGTGTGTTTTATATTGTTCATAAATAAAAAAATGTCTGGCTATACATGTATCATCATGGGCAGTGAAAATGTATAAAAAATATTTATTTCAGGTCGCCGTCGCAATTACAAAAGGTCGCAAGATATTGAGTAACATGTACATTACTAACTTTTCTAAAATTAACTAAATTTATGTGTTGGTCATCCTTCCTAGTATTGAATTTTGCATGGGAATTTTTGACGCCTGCCTCTCTACTAAGATCATTTCTGAGGACTGATGCAAAAGCATCATGTTATTGATTTAAAACGGATAAATGTTTTACTACCACCATTTGCTTTTATTTTAGCTTTAACTTCAAGCCAAAATTTCATTTTCATTTGTAACACCTATTGTCCCTTTTGCGTGGTCTATCAATCTGTGTATGTGCAGCAAGACTAGTTTCCTTTCTGTTATAGCTCTAGTATATTTTCATAAATTTTAAAAATGTGGCATTGATATAAAATAAATATATTTTTAAAATTGCTTTAATTTATACAATTTTTGTTGATGCGTACTGCAGTAAGAAACCATAAAAACACTTTATATACAGGAAGCTTCAGAATTTCACGGCATTTTTTTTTATTTGGGTATAATTTTGGGTATAATTTAAATTATTGGGGGAGAGTTAGCACCACTGTTTTAAGGCCGTTCGGGATCTGTCAAATGCAAACCCATTTCTTTTATCCGGACTTGGGACCAGCTGCTTTGGGCGATGAGCTCTTCAATTCACCATCGCCTTCCACAGGCAGAGTCAAATCACTTTATATCAGTGGTTCCCAAAGTTGACTGGGCTCCGACCCATCTAACAAAAATTTCCAATCTTGGGACCCACCTTTTTGCTGTCTTGGAGAAAAGAGGGCATTAATATTGGTAATGCTCAGATTCCGTAGTGGCGAGTAGTGGAACTTATTTGTTCTAATTGAAATGAAAAAAAATATTTTTTTACAAGTGTTACCAATATGAATGATTGACTGTTGAAATAAGAAACTTAAATATTTTTTTTATTACTTACATAACTACACCTGCAAGTTTTTTTAACAAAGTTATTTCAATGGGCATATGATTCAATACCTAGAAAACCAATGTGGAATGCCCTATCTGACCTGGGAATTGAGAAGGGCGTTATAAATATAATTCAAGAACTTTACGCGAAAAATAAGAGCTACATAAAAATTGGAGCTAAACTATCGACACCCATCACTCCAACTAAGGGTCTACGACAGGGATGTAGCCTATCTCCTATTCTATTTAACATCTATCTAGAGAAAACACTCCATCA
>JARJDX010055080.1:0-10280 GCA_030264735.1 Gymnusa sp. GC000175 | reverse complement strand
TTTGACTTTTAAATATACATTTGCGTTTTTTGTAGGGGAGATTCGTTGGAGGTTAAGAATTTGAACGTGGATGCGCCCCTAGAGACGATACGTGCCATAAGAAGCAGTATCAGCACTATCACAAATAAAAGCTCAATGACTAATGACAGTTCGCAAAGCGGCAGGAAACACCTCAGCGGCGGAGATTGTAAAGAGGTGGAGATCTTAAAAAAAATTAAAAGGGAAATTGAAAAGAAGCAAGCTAGTATTAAAGACAAAATTGATAAATTTAACAAGCTCCTAGACTCTTAGAAAAATAACAATAGCATTATTTTGGTTAATTTTTAATTTTTTCAACGCGAGCTTTTTCTTTCCTGTAAATATGTTTTATAAATAATAAATATATAAGGAAATATGATTCTGTTTTATTAAATAATATTATTTCTATACACAAATTAAATTTTAAACAATTTGTTATTATTAGCGCCAATTTCCACTTGATTTGTCCGTTGATTTTTTATGTTGATAAAATTAGCATGCACCACATTTTTGACATTTGTCAAGGTTAAAATTTTAAGAACTTTTTTATCGTCGAAAAGTTTGTTTAAATTATCCATAAAATAATTAGCAATTTCTTCACCTATGTTTTCCATGTTGACGGAAATTTTAGCGAGCTTCTGAGCTTTTCCATTATTTAATATGAAAATTTCCGTGACATTCTCATCGCAATGACCTTTTTCCAAAATTTCCATCACTGTTTCATTGAGTTTTCTTTGGGGTTGCAAATCAGTTTTCTCGTATTCGATATGAACCTCTTGCTCATTAATGACTAATTCCAAACTTTCAATAACAACCTCTGGAGGTGATGTTGCAAAAGTTTCCATATCATCCGGCGAAAGTGTATACACAGGTTTATCATACGTTTGTGGCCTACTAAGATCCTCGTGTACATAATTAGAATATTGCGCTTGTATTCTTTGCACCATCAATTCAATTATGGGTGGAAACTTGCTTATAGTAATGTGGGGGAAAATGTTGAAAAAATCAAAAAACGACGGTTTTGGACTCGTAGTTTCAGCGGCTTTGAATGTTTCACTTCTAGCACTGCGTAAACTCAAACAGATTAGGATTATGATGGGATTAAGTGCCATGATGTTTGTGCACGTTGTGCATGACACAGACTGGCTTTATAACAGTACAATTTAACGTTTCATTTTTTTTTACTTCTTTCGAAACCTGTCTACGCACATATTTAACCCAGACGACTTACGCGAGTCGAAAAGTTCAATCGAAATATATAAAATTATTAATCAAGATCATTGGTAGAAAAAAATCATTAGTAATTTAATTATAAAAAAATTTTAAAAAGAATTGTTAAAAAGTAACATTAATTGCTATAAATTTAATAAAAATTTTATCAAAAAATATATTTTTTTAAATTTCAATCAAGTAGGCTACAATTCTTTAAATTTTTGTTTAAAAACCGATTAATAAATTTATTGTAACCTATCAAATTCTGGTTAAATTTTTATTATTTAAAAAAAACTAAAAATTTTCAAAATTAATTTTAATCCAGTGCGCCGTAAAAAAATATTTAAAACTTGAATTTGAGTGTTCAATTTTTTATTTATTTAACTACCGAGTACAATTTGTAGGTTGCAAAGTAAACAAATCCATCAAGTAGGCCATGGAATGTAAATTTTTTGGCAAATTTCTCGCAAAGTAGCAAAGGTTTTGGTGTCGTGTTGGGTATCAAACGAGAGCAAATTACGTATTCTATAAGTTGTACTCGACGATTATCCTTGCACATACGCTATTCTTTTGTTTCCGCACCGCATATTGTATTAATTAGCGCATCCAGAAACGCAAGTTTCTAAATTTACAGTTACGATACATAATATGTGGGTAAAAACGATATTTAGTGTGGAATTCATTGCTTACCGATAATTGCATTACCATACAAGAAGATTAAAAAAAAGTTGTGCGAGTTCTGCTAAGGAATTGCCTCTCAGAAAGATTTTGACGTGTGTGCAGGCAGCAGGCATTAAATTATGTTAAAGTTTAACGGATTTTGCGTCATTTCATTAATGTGGCTACAATTGATAACCCCAGCACCTTCTCAATTTGACAACAAGTGAGTATCATAAATTTAAAATAATATTAGACTTCTAATTTTATGCCTTTCTAAGCGTTAAGGTGTATGTTCTTCAAAATGGGAGAGGAATTTGGGATTTTGTAGGAAATTGGATTGAAAGTTCTGAATGGTTCCCTATTCAAATAAATATTCCTGATACGGTCAGTGGAATTGGTAATGGAATTTCTGGATTTTTTAGTGGAATCGCACAAAGGATTCCGTTTTTAAATAGGAATAGGACGCAGACCGCCCAAAAAGTACTATTTGTGCGTGTTCCAATGAACAATTTGACCAAAAATTATTTAAATATGTTTGATGATTATGATTTACTCTCATTTCCCTAAATATTTAAGGATAAATTGGGGTAAAAACATTTTTACAAAAAATGTTATTTATTAAATAAGTTATAAAAGTAATAAATTATGTTGTTAATTTTTTTTTTCGTTATTTTTTTTGTTTTCACAATTTTAATAAATATTAAAAAATCACAATCTTCTTGTCGTATTAATTTTTTTTATATATTTAAGCGTGTACTTGGTAGTTAGGATAAGTGGCACCTCCATGAAGTGCAGCTCCTCCTTTTAGTTGTTGCTCAAATTTGGATTTGTTGTTGTTATAAATATCAGTCAAAGATTCTCTTTTTTGTTGTCCTCCTTGTTTAGATACGATAATACCAACGGGATAATCAAAGTTATAGAAAAATCCTTTAGGAGGTCCTTGCTCCTCATCTTTGTTTCCTTCCTCTTCCCACTTATCTTTTTGTCCTGGAGTTTTGGCATAAGATTGTTGGTTTTCGCTATATTGGCCACTATAATCTTGAGAAGAAGCTGATTTGGTGCCGTGAGAACCTCCATAACCTGCATTTCCACCATGAACACCTTGACCAGCAGTATTAAATCCTTGAGAACCTCCATGGGAACCACCAAAACCTTGTGAGCTTCCTTGAGCTCCATGACTTCCTCCAAAACCATATCCACTTCCGGAGCCTTGTTGGGAACCACCAAAACCTTGAGCAGCTCCAGAGCCTTGGCCAGCTCCACTATGTGATGCTCCAGAACCTTGAAAACCTCCAAATCCTTGCCCAGCAGAACCAACTGCATTCTGTCCTGCTCCGCTGTGCCCACCGCCAAATCCTTGCCCGGAAGAACCAAAAGCATTTTGTCCTGCACCACTGTGAGAACTTCCAAATCCTTGTCCGGTAGAACCGAAGGCATTTTGTCCTGCTCCGCTGTGGGAACCTTGTCCGTTAGAACCAAAAGCATTTTGTCCTGCTCCGCTGTGTGAACCTTGACCAGTGGAGCCAAAAGCATTTTGTCCTGCTCCGCTGTGGGAACCTTGTCCGGTAGAACCAAAAGCATTTTGTCCTGCACCGCTGTGGGTACCTTGACCGGTAGAGCCAAAAGCACTTTGTCCTGCTCCACTGTGAGAACCTTGTCCGGTGGAACCAATAGCATTTTGTCCTGCTCCACTATGAGAACCTCCCAATCCTTGTCCGGTAGAACCAAATGCATTTTGTCCTGCACCACTGTGGGAACCGCTAGATCCTTGACCAGCAAATCCAAAAGCATTTTGACCCGCTCCAAAAGCACTAGCTCCACCCTGTCCATAACCTTGTGAAGCTCCTCCATGAGCACCTTGCCCAGCTGCACTACCATACGCTCCACTTCCTTGATTACCTCCAATTCCTGGTTTAGCTTGACTTCCAAAGCCTCCACCAAAACTACCAGATTGGGCTCCACCGTGACCTCCTCCAAATCCACCAGCTCCAGCTCCCCCTTGAGAAACTCCGAAGCCACCAGATTGGGCTCCCGCTCCTCCATGAGAACCTCCAAGCCCACCAGATTGAGTTCCAGTACCTCCAAATCCACCTCCTTGGGCTCCAGCACCACCATGTGGGCCTGCACCAGATTGACCTCCAGCCCCTCCGTGAGAACCTCCAAATCCTCCAGCTTGAGCTCCTCCATGAGAACCTCCAAAGCCACCAGCTTGAGCACCACCATGGCCTCCATAGCCAGCACCTCCATGAGAACCACCAAAGCCTCCGGCTTGTGCACCAGAACCTCCAAATCCTCCAGATTGACCTCCAAAGCTTTGAGTTTGAGGTTTATATTGACTTGCTTGTCCTTGAGGATTGTATTGCTTGGCAACACCAACACCAGCACCAACGCCAGCACCTAATCCCGCATAAGCTCCAGGTTGTGTATTTGGATAAGGGTTCCTACAACACAATAATTATAAAAAAATTCAAAAAACAAAATTGAGAGACTGACTGTATAGGTTTAGAGTTTCTTTCTGCTTCTTCCGCCCAAATTCTAGCATGCTCGTCTTTAGCTGCTTTCACTTCTGGTAAATCATCAATTTGTTTGGGCAAAATTTTTGGAACATTGTCGATTTGATGAAAGCCGGTACCATCATCCCAATATTCAACCTAAATAAAAACAATTATTAACCAAGTTGACTTGGAATTTTGATTTTAGATTACTTTAATTTCTTGTCCTCCGCTAATATAATTATAAGCTCCTCTTAAATCTCCACCTGCTTTTTTCTTCTCGGTTTTAGCAATGTCAGGTACGCTGTAACCATAAAGGTAACCTCCCAAGCCGTCTTGACCATGATATTGGTTCGCTAAATATACGTCCTCTAAAACTTGTTGAGGTTCATTGCCGATGAAGCGTGTGGCAGGAACATTTGATTCAACTTTTGGTGCGTATTTTAACGAAGTATCTTTACTTTCGATAATTTGTTGGGCTTCTGGAGGATCTAGATTTTCTAATCTTACATCCTCCCCTTTTGTAAGTACTAAAATCGTGCTTAAAAGCTAAAATAAAATAAAAATTTTTTAATGCGTTGTAACGATTTATATTAATATGTATTCTAACGTTATGTTGTTGGGTGAGAAAGATTAAAAGTCAAGTTCGTATGATGTCACCGCTTCAAGAACGGATGATCCAGGATGCTAAGGTGAGATTTGTACGTTTCGCGTGTTGCAATAACAAGTTTAATGATCGTTGATTTATCAGCTGGAGTTAAATTGTATACTATTAATTTTTTTAGTGTTGTGTTTTGTTTAAATACTTTATTAACTTTATTTTTCTAACTTTACTATTGTGTTTTGGCTTAAAACCTTATTAATTGCACATAAAATGGTAGATCGTGCTCTAGACATTAATTTATTTATTAGTTAATTAAATGTCCATAAAAATGTGTATTTTCATCAAATTAAATATTTAGGTATTCCCATCGCTGACGACTGTCTGGGGTTAAATTAAGTTAGTTAATGAGTTATCAAGTGTATTCTAAGATAGATTTGTGGAGAATTTTAAGTACAGATTTTATCTTTTGAGGTACAGGCCTGCTTCATCCATAATGGCTGTTTACCAAATTTTAATTTTAATAACATACAGTTGGCGGAGGTAGCAGAAAAAAAATATTAAAACCAATACATTATTAAAAAATTAAAAAATAGAGGTTTGGTCACCACACCACCAATTAACAAGCAGCCAAACGAATCTAACATGACAGTTTTGGGGTAAAACCCTTGAGCAAGCCTACCAAGTTAGATATCTTGGAGGGGTAATAATAATCAGCTAAACATAAAAGTCACGTACTAGCTCGTGCAGTTGGTAAAAGAACGCATAGGGTCTTATGGTATAAGAACCTTGATAATACGCCTTCTAATATGTTATTGTTTTCCATTCAGTTTAATGATATGGAAGACTGGACCATTAACAACAACGAATTGAAACATTTTGTTGCCTTTAAGGTATAGTCGTACAAAAAAAAATTGAGCTTCATTGACATAACAATAGCCTCTTTTTTAGCACATGATCTTAGACATTTAGTAATACTTTGTATGGAAGCTATGCTTAAATCTCGGCATATATCATTGTGGTGCTGTGCTGTGTGGTAAGCACTACAGTGATCATAGATGCCCATTATTACTAGTAAATAATCGACCACCTTCTTTCGGTTTTGTTAAGAAATGTTGTTTTTGAAATGGTCAAAAGAGTTAAGTTTTAAAAACACAAATTTCTACCCATATTTGGGATCACTGATTTCCAAAAGCTAGTTATTTTAGAGGAAATGAAAATTTGCCGGAGAGTACGTCAGGGGTGGTTAGCAAAACAATATATCAAGAGGCCCTCTCAAAAAGAACAGAAGGCAATGTAAATGGAGAAAGCTCTAATAACACCAGGTAGGCGGATGATACCATGTTATTAGCTAAAAATGCAGGTAATCTCCAACAACTAGCTAAAAATATAAACATTCATTGCAACAACTAAGGTCTCACAATGAATGTGAAAAAAACAAACTATATGGTTATCTGAAAGTTATCAAACAACCGATCTAATATCTATATGTATGGTGGTCTGGTTGAAAAAGTAACGGGTACCTTAAAACGTAGGTTAATAGCTCTTGTGGTCATGAAAAAGGAAACCATAATGAAATTGCCAGGTCAACATTTAATAAATTACGAAAATACTATGCAACTCCATAAGCGATTGTTGTAATTCTATGTCTTCAGTATTTTCTTCTATGCTGCAGAAGCATGAATACTTAAGCAAAGCAATATAAAACAAATCAAAAGCTTTGACATGTGTTGCTAGCGCCACCTACTAAAATTAACGTGGACCGGTAAAGTGACGAATATTACGGTTCTCCGGTGGCTAAACCTAGAACGCCAAGTACTTCTCATCATTTAAACGAGAAAGATGCAATATCTACATCACGTAACGTAGAAGATATTCAACCTCCGATAGGAGTGGCACCAGAAGAAGAGGAAGTTATGCCGGAGTTTGGTCACGTTTCACTTTTAAAAACTATTGTCCAAAATACTTGATAATTTTACAGTTTTTTTACAATATTTTAGAAAAAGTCTTTGAACCGATTTCAAATCCGGGCCCTTTAAATAGTTTTTTTTGTATTAAATAGGCATTTTAGAGATTAATTCGGGTAGGAATTAAAGAAGATACAGACATTACTACGCATTGCGCTTGCCTCGTCGAAAAAT
The DNA here is from genome assembly GCA_030264735.1 of Gymnusa sp. GC000175. NCBI lineage: Eukaryota > Metazoa > Arthropoda > Insecta > Coleoptera > Staphylinidae > Gymnusa > Gymnusa sp. GC000175. Next base: position 3,156 of record JARJDX010055080.1, on the reverse strand, counting down.
ATAAAAAAAAAATCCCCGCAAATTACAAAAGCAAATTGCGTTTTTGAATGTGATTTTCGCATTTTTGTTCTCTTTTTTAGTGATATGTCTTGAAAGGCAAAAAAAAATATTTGACCTTTTTCTCGAGTAAATTTTACTGCAAAATCCTTGGTTGGTCAATTGTTTTTGTGAAAATTTTAGGTTTTGAAATGGCCAAAAAAATCAACAAGGTGTTAGAGTTGACGAAAAACCGAAAACGAATCTTAAAGAAATGGACTTGAGATGAGGGCCAGATTACAAAAATGAATTTTGTAGAAATGTTGTTGAGATGAGGGCCAGATTACAAAAGTTAAGTTTTTGATTTGCCAATATTTTTTTCCCTTTTTGAAAATTTAAACTTTTGCAAATAATTTTCGCAATTTTTCTTCACGATATCTGCCTAATATACAATAATCTTGAGGATACTCGGGAAAAAGGTAATTCGCTAGGGAGTACACTAAGAAAAAAGGTTGAGAACACCGAATAGAGTGTGTAACAGTTTCGTCTGCCATTCCACACAGACTAAAGGTATTTTTGCTCACTGGTCTAGGACACAAGGCCGAAAGCCAAAAGGCCGACATTGACACATGCCGACACAGGCGAAAGTCCGAAAGGTCCAAAAGGCCGATGGAGACACAAGGCTGTCGTGGACTATAGGCTGGCAGACACAAGACCTACTTAGACATAGGGCCAACAGATAAAAGGCCGACAGAGACAAGAGGCCAAAAGATTGAAAGCTGACAAAGACAAAAGGCCGACAGAAGCTAAATGCAGACAAATATATACCTGCAACTATTCAATAATTTTTTAAATTATACCCTCACCTTTGGAATTGCTTTTAGAGTGGCAAAAATATTATTCATTTTTAGCATTGTAATCATCAAGAAAAAAATGAAGGTTATAGTAGTAGAAATAGATTTTGTCCCATAAATAAAAATTTAATAAAATTAAAAAATGTGCATTTCCCTAACATTTGTGAATGTAGGCCCTATTTTTTGTTTCTAAATTAAAAGGCTTTATTATAATATTATAATTGTTCGAAACGATATAAATAGTCAATATTTATCTATAATTTGTAAGTGTCGACCTTTTCTATGTGTCGGCCTTTGTCAGTCGGCTTTATGTTCATGTCAGCCTTTTGTCTATCGGCCTCTTGTCCCTGTCTGCCTATTATCAGTCGGCCTTTTGTCTGTGTGGGCCACTTGAAGATTTCGGCCTTTTGTGTATGTCGACCTTTTATACGTATCTGTCGGCTTTAAGCCCATATCGGTCTTCTGTCCAGATCCCATCAATTTCTACAGCCTGTGAAGATGATGATTTATAGCAAAAGCTTAAACGATAGAAAGAAAATGCCCAACTCTCACAATTATTTGATTTAGAACACCAAACTTAACGTTAATTTTGGAATTAAAAGACAAGTTAACTGTATAAATATTTATTATGTATAATAAAAATATTTTATTATTTATTAATTTATGTCAAAAGTAAAGTAAGAATATTATTATTGCTAGTTTTATTATTTCTAAATGACACTTACTTTTTTATTGAAAAGTTTTTGTGGTTTTTTTTTTTGCTTAGAAGACCATTTATAACATTTTTTTAAATTTTAATTGTTAAAATATTTACATCAGTTAAATTATAATTATTGTAAAATGTGTGGTAAGCTTTTAATAACCTGCGGTGCCAAATTATTATACACTAAATTAAAACAAAAAAATTAGTAGCCAACAGCTGAATGGAAAAAAATCCTAACATGCAAAACATTTTCTATTTAAATTTCTGAAGCAATTATATGTGCAAAACATGTTTTTATTTAAATTTAAAACAATATCCTTTCTCATTGATTATTATTATTATCATTTTACGGGGTGTTAAATATGTGACTAAAAAAATAATTTTTAACGCCTAAACAAAACTCTTATAGAAAAACAAGTAATACAGCAAAACGTGATGGTTATGCAGCCATAAAATTAACGTCATGAATTTTAATAAATCATCTATTGCTTTTTAGATTGACAGATTTTAATGGATAAATAATTATTGCCTTTAGGGTGATTCTTAAATAATATGTTTTTTTTTAATTTTCTATTCAACTTTTTGTGTAAAATATATCTTTACTTGGCCTACGTGAAAGAATTAAATGATAAAGGATAACAATATGGTTTTTTACATAAACATTTTTGTCTCCTTCCCATATAAAGGGTTTCCCAAAATGCACGCAATATTTGAATTTTGCGTCATTTCTGCGGTTTAGTGTTGCCAACAAAAAAGGTCAGCATGTGAGCTGACAGTTCAGGGTTATTAAAAATTATTGAACGCTACACGAAAGAACAACGCGCTTTTATTGTTGAGCATTATTTTAAAAATAATGAAGCTTTGGAAGATACAGTTCGGAATTTTCTTACAAAATATGGTCGAAATTCTGATTTAACTTCATCAACTGTGAAGAGATTAATTAAAAAATTTAAGGAGACTGAATTAATTATTGACCTTATACACCCTGGTTGTTCAACACAAAATATCGAAGCAGTTCGTAAGAGTGTTGCTGAGAGTCCAAGAACATCAATTCGGCATAGTGGTCAAGAATTAGGCATTTCGGAAAGCTCCCTAAAGCGTATTCTCACGAAAGATTAGCATATTCATTCGTATAAAGTTCAATTGACTCAAGAGCTGCATGAGCCATTTCATGGTCGTGTAATTTCCCGTTTTAGTGATCAGTTAATTAAAACTATTGGTTAGTTAAGAAGCTTGATACCACCACATTTTATGGTAACCTATCCAGCTATTCTGGGTACCAACTTTGAAAGTATGAAAATCTCCGTTGATTTTCAAAAAATGACAGATTCGTTTTTTTAATTTATTATAGATAAAGTATTGTAATCGTCAAAAAAAAGTTGAAATTTTGGTGGCAATACATCTTTTAGGGTCCCCTGAACAAGAATTGACCAAAATTAAAAGATGTCCGTGTGGATGTGTACGTGTGTGTGTGTGTGTGTGTGTGTGTGTGTGTGTGTGTGTGCGTGTGTGTGTGTGTTTGTGGCGCATTTTTGTAGTCAAGGTTTCTTAAAAACCATTAAAGATATCACCACAAAAATTCGTATTTAAGCTTTTAATAACAATTGGAAGAGCCCAATTACT
>JARJDX010055023.1:0-11068 GCA_030264735.1 Gymnusa sp. GC000175 | reverse complement strand
TTTCACCATCTAAATACGTGCTGGCTCTGTTCGAGCGTTCACACCAGGCGAATCCGCATCAATCCGACTTGATTCGTGATGTGGTGTGAACGCTCGAACAGAGCCAGCACGTATTTAGATGGTGAAATGTTTTGCTCCATCACGGCGAATCGGATTCGCCTTGATTCGGAGTGATTGTGAATGATTGAGATTCTCTTGGTGTGAAAGGGGCCTTAAGATAAATTTCTTTGATGCTAGAAAATTCGATTTTAGGAGAACAATTTGGATGAGTTAAGGGAGATACGGAGATTTTACTTCACCTCGTCGAAAAACCGAAAAACAACTTGACTGCAATAAGAAATATTTTTACCCGGAGGAAAAGTTCCAATTGGCGCTCCCATCATCAAAAAAAAAAAAACAAAAACACCCATATACGATTTTCAGAGATATTTATTCGAAAAACAAACAATTCAGTTATATTAATGAAACACAGAATAAAAACTGGCATCTATCTAAAGAAAATTAAAATTTGACCTACCTTCGACTAAGCAAAATTTTTATTTAATTCTTTATAGTTTAAGCTATTTGCAATATATATTCTTATAGAACTTAGCGCCACATTTGATAAGGGTTCCTGGCTCATGGATATGGAAGATGTTGAATAAGCTTAAATTTGCTAAGATATCGTTTACATGAAACTGAAGTAACGGAAATTGTTAGGAAAACGCGATAATCAATTGTCATGCTGGAAGGCTTTCTACCAAATCAAAAGCATGAATTATTTGCAGAATCTCGAGATTTTCTTTCTTGACGTTTTCATAACATTTTCTTTTAAAGATTACACCAGCTGCTTTGCGCTTGTCACTTCAAAAACAAATTAAGATGCATTTAAGTCCAAACCATATTTCTTTAAATTTTCTTTAAATCAGCTTCCGACATGATGCTAATACATTAACCAAAAGTAAAGCTATCTGAGATTTTTAAGAGTTCTTGAAATCTCCAATCTAATTGATTGTTCACAAGGTCAAGTACTACAAGGCAGTATCCCAATTTATTTTGTTGCAGATATCACTGGCCTTTCGTAGATATAGTCAAATAATTTTTTAATTGATTTAGCTAATCTCTTGGTCCTTTTAGCTGGTTGCTCCCGAATGCATATTTTTGCGCTGTAAGGCATTGATTAGATTTACAACTGTATAGACATTTTCTTATTTCTTGGTGAAATTGTGCGATTAAATTACGCACGTTACGTTTTTTCATATTATATTTTCCTGTTATTTTATTTTTCAGTAACTAGCCTTATACTTACTGCAACAATATTAACATTGGTAATTAAAAGCGTTTTGGTCATTTTGGGGGATGAAAAATGGCAAAAGTTAAAGAAAATGGAGACCAAGAAAACAGGGAATGACCACATAAAAGGTGAGAGGTTTCAAGGAATTTTCAGGAAAGAGTCGCATCAAGTCGCATAGGATAGTACTCGATGTTATAAAAAACGCAGACCTACGTCCCAGAGTGTCCTGAAGAGAAACAAGCAGAAAAATGAATCCAAAAAAAAAAAACTGCGACGAAGAAATACGCCCGGTATATATGGATTTCAAATCATTTTTTTAATTAAATTGTAATAAAAAAATTATGTAATTATTGAAGCAAAATATTTTATTTTACTCTTACCGCGAATACATTTCTGGAACAACAGTTAACTTAATAAAGATCAAAAACCTATCTTTCATTTTAAGTATTGCTTGACCGTGACATAAAATATAAATATATTTTTTTGGAAAATGACCGTGCTTTTCGTTTCGTTGCACACGAACTAAAATACATTTATGATTTTATTTATGTTCGTATTAAGTATAATTTTTTTTATCGACTCAACACAGTCATCGCTTAAAAATTAGTTCACATAATAATATAAACAGTTAAAAACTTCTTTATAATCCACTTAAATGATGTATAATCGGTAATTTGGCGTAAATATTACAATTTATTAAATTATATTATATAACGAATTCATTATATTCTTTCGCTAAAGTAATTTTACACAGGTTATTTTATTCATGATTTATCAGCGAGATGTAAACGCCGATGCGATGCATTCCATTCAGAGAGTCGAACCGGAACCGTATCTAAATTTACATGATTTGTTTTTAAATAATTTGTTTATGAATTTATATGTTCATAATATTGAATTGTATTTGTTTTCGTTTTTATCAATAGAAATAATTATCTTTAGACCAAAACCATCATAGTGGAACGAGGAGTAAGACATGGGGACACAATTTTTCCGAAATTGTTCACAAGTATCCTAGAAGATGTTTTCAAAAAACTCGCATGGGAGAACAAAGGAATCAAGATTGCTTATCTAAGCCACCTTTGTTTTGCGGATGACATCATACTCATATCAGAAGACCTAAACCAACTCACGGAAATGAAAGAGAAAGAGAAAAACTAAACCAGGAATCGGAGAAGATAGGGTTAAAAATGAACTACAACAAAAGGAAAATAATGAGCCCTGAGAATCGACATATACTCATCAACAACACTGTGATCAAAAATGTTACCGAACACAATTACCTAGGCCACACATCATTGTTCGGAAAGGAGAACCGATCAAAAGAAATAACCAGACGAATACAACTGTCATGGGCAGCATTCGGGAAACTAGGACACATACTAAGAATCAACACCATACCCATAAATCTCAAGAGGAAGGTTTTCGATACATGTATACTCCCTGTAACCACATACGGGCTCGAAACAACCGCCCTAACAAAAACAACTGCAAACAAATTAAAAATGATGCAGGGGGCAATGGAAAGAGCCAGGCTCGGCATAACGCTAAAGGACAGAATCACAAACGAAGAAGTCAGGACTGGAGTAAAAGACCTAATACACAGAATCGCAGAGCTAATGTGTCAATGGGCCGGACACGTCGCAAGACGAACGCTGGACAGCTAAAGTTGCCCAGTGGCGACCGAGGCAAACGAAAAGGGGCAGGGGAGGACCCCAAATACGATGGATTGACGACATCAAACAATTCGCAGGCAGAAATTGGCACCAAAAAGCACAGGACAGAGACAAATGGAAGAGTCTGGGAAAGGTCTATGTCCAGGAGTGGACGAGCACCGGCTGACGAAGAATGGAAAAGGTTCGTTTAACTTTTATTTACAAATTAAAGCCCACACGGCTTAACTGATCGACCTGGAAATTCATATTTAAGCTTTTAACAAAAATTGAGAAGTCCCTGTGATTTTTGGCTGAATTCCATCAACCGGAAGTGGAAGTTTATTGTTTGCGGTTTTCTGCAAATATTTTAAAAACTATCAAGTTTATGGAAAAAAACATACATAAACATACAAAAGTGATAAGAATTAAATTTACAAAAAAAAATTGATTTTATCATTTTTTTAAAATTTACCATTTTAAGAACTCGTTGTTTGTTGCTAAGCAACATTTATAATAAAATTATTCCCATCAAGTTGCAGAGACATATTTGTTAAAAGTGAGAATATCAATAGTGAAATTATTGCCAACATACATTTCAACTTAATGAAGTTGTAAAGACCTACTAACCAATCTAATTAAAATGTATGATAAACTTCAATTCATCTGCATGCCAACATAAAAACATAAGGCTTCTATCATTTCATTTGTGTAAACTTTTTTAATATTCTTGGATTATAAATATACAATGAGATTATATGATCAAAGACATCAAAGGGAATTTGAACAAATAGCACAATTTTTTAAATAGGTATCGTAAAAGCAAACTCCTCTACCATCAGGTGGAAGGCGTTAAGATTACCTAATTAACAACTAAAATATATTTGGTAGGTTTATATTTTGTTAGAGTAAAAAACAAAACAAAACATCGCTTCCAAGAAATTTTAATTAGAGATGAATTTACGCAACCAATAAATCACTTCCGGTTGGTCGATTTCCGGAAAACAACAACTTGACCTTCCAATTACTATTTTTATTAATAAAAAAAACTGGAAAACTGGTATTTGCGCAAAAATTACGATTTAGAAAATTTTTATGACTAAATACTTTTTCTACACGTAAATGGAAGTTAACTAAAGAAAAGTGTACAAAGTGTTTGCAAACATTGCTAATTATAGAAATTGTTTGCAAACTCGATATATTTATTGTAAGTGTAAATTTTTCTTACTGTTTAGGTTTAGAGTGATGTCGGTACATCTTATAGAATTTCGTTAATTGTGACATTGTGTCAATTTTGGCGTTTTTAATGAAATTTATTGCGACAAATATTTTCAAACGTTCTATGAAAATGTTTAATTAATAGAAGCCCGCCTTAAAACCATAATTAATGTATGTGTTTTATTATGCTCAACTGTATGTGTGGTTGCCTACCATACAGGGTTATTTTATTATTATTTACATTTAAGTTGTTATTGGTCATATTATTTAAATGCAATCATTAAAACAACAGTTAAAATCTTAAAATATTTAGTTTATTAATTTAATTGATTATAAAAGAATTTAATTTGCAAATATGTTTCGTTGTTCTTATTTCGTCAAATCATTATATTTTATCATTATTAAGCTTAATTTTATTGAAAATATTTGTACAAAAGTAACGTAGATTATTGTTAATCCCAGTAAATCCAATAAATCAATAAAACGCTCTTAAATATTTTAAATCAGACTGATATACATATACTGTTAAAATCAGATTTTTAATTGGTTAGTCAAAATGGATCCACTTACCAGGTACATGCTATTAGTAAATTTATTATGTTTTCAATAGAAATTAAACGTTTTTAAACCAAAAAAACTTTTTTTTATAATTTATCCATCAATTTAAATAAAAGAAAAATTCAAAGGCCATTGATTGCAAGTATATACAATCTAAAAATCTTGTGTGTTTTAAAAATACTTTAAATTTACCTGCTTTACATCAAATTTATTAAACACTTTAATCACCAAATGTATAAGGTAAATCAAATAATAAACAAACTTACCCTTCTGACATATGAAGCTTGTGGGTGATGTTTAACAGGCATGAAGAATAACTTGACGCGATCAAAGAACTGGATACCATCAGTAGAAGACACCCCCATATAGAGAAAAACTCCAAAAAGCACAGACATGGGAACCAGCCTTAAAAGTGGCGCCATAAGTACCGACAATCCGACCAAAATTGAAACGGTCAAAGCTGACACCCTCTGCTCTTTAACTTCGATAATATGGGGTTTTTCTCCCGGAGCGTGAGTTCTTGACATTACTGTAACGGCGGAAATATGCGCCACGGAGCGCACGGTCGCCGCACAAATCCAAGGCGTACCCAAAAAGCCACAACCTACGTTTATTAAGCAAATTAAAACGATGTCCAAATGAAAACCGCTACCCTTTTTTAATTTTCTCTCCTTTTTATCCATAATTAATCTGAAAATAAAAAAATAAGTTAGGAATTTTGTGGGTACAAGTATTTACCCGTTTACGAGCAATGCCGTCGCTATCGGGTGCAGACTAACTGCTTAACTTCCTTAATATAACAGGACAAATTAACCACAAAGTCACTTTAAGGTGACCTCCGAAGCGGGTGCAGAGCAAAGATTTTAAATTCACCGGGATTTGAACCCGAGTTTTTGCGGTTATATTTACTATGGCGTGGTTTTCCGAAGTTATATGCGTTTTAACCCTTTGCTATTCTGTTCCCGAGATTTTGTGATTGCCTACTTAATGAATTATAATTATTTAAAAATAACTTACTCGCAAATATGAGTTTCCATGAAGAGTAAAATATAAACGAGCATGGCAGGAATGCAAGAAGCTCCAACAACCCAAAGAGGAAAAGGTTCATGGCTGCCACCAGGGCTTATAAGCCAACCTCTAACTTCAGGATTGGATGGAGATAAACCTTCAGGAACGCTTAGTTTTTCAGTATATGTTTCGGGCACCATATAATCCATAAAAACCATTATGACAATAGCTATTGGAACTCCAAAATCACCAAGAGCTCTTCTAGCCTAAAATTAAAGAATTATCAATATAATTTTCTTTAAAACATGTGAAACTTAAATTTTTAAAAATTAATTTAGACCAAATTAGGGACAATTTTCAATCAGTTTTTGACTTATTTAAAAACGAAGAAGGACAATTGTTTTGGCTACAGAATCCTCTTCAAAAGATATTTTTTTGACATACATTAGGCTCAGAATCTGCTGTTCTGAACGTTTCTAAACGAATTAAATATAAATTTCTGGAAAACATAATCATGATGATCAAAATGTTTTATTTTGTAAAATATATAAAAAAAAACTATTTGAAAATTTGGAAAATTTCATTTACTTCCGGATTTTATTTTTAGAATTTTAAAGTGTTATAGTAAAATAATTTGATAAAATTCCAAAGCATTGTTTTATTACCTGTGAAACAAAAATGCAGAAACCCACTGTCTAGAATGTCAGCCAAATTGTAAGAATTAGAAATTTTTATGCATGACTAAAATAACTTGGCAAGTATTTGTGGCCAAATAAAATATTACACTCTAGAAGTCAAATTAAATAACCCATTTGGCAGTGACACTGACCCTCAAACTTTTTGTTACAGCTTAATAAAAATTATTTAAATTCACATTCTACTTACACTTCTTCCTAAAAATTGGCTATTTCTAAACAATCGCAAGTAATATGCAATTGCAAATGTTCCCAGTGCCAAAATAGTGCAGAATAAAGCGGTGTTTGGTCTATTAATGGGCTTCCCCTTGGTGTCAAGGATGGGGAAAAATTCGAGTGCTGTGGGTGTTGGCATAAGGGCCGTGAGATTTTGATGCTCCATCATTTCGACCAATTCGTTGGTATAATTTCCATATCCGTCCTCGGTTTCGTTGTTTGCAAGGATATCAGTAAATGATAAATCGCAATAGTGGTTCATAAGAGGATGTCTACCAAAAACAAAGATCAATTTCATAACACTTTCCACGATGTATAACAGGGAAATTAGGGCCGAAAATATTTCTTCCGTAAATCTTGTGAATAACTTGACAAATACGCTTCCTTCAAGCGAAGCAACAAATAGCGCTATAATTCCCAACCATATCCCAATATAAACACGCGTAGTGAGGTACTCAATGCCATTAGCTTTGCAAAATTGATACAAACTTTCATCAAAGAGCAGTAAAGGCCCGGTGCTCCCAACTATCACCAAAGGTTGCCCTGAACATAAAGCAAAAACAACTCCGGCTACAGCAGTAGCAACTAGTGTTTCGGAAATGCCGATGTAATTCTCTGTTTTATCACTCATCAATCCTCCGAACGTTATGGCTCCTGAAAGCGCAGCGAAATACATAAATATGGCAGCCGCTGCACATTGAGCGTTCATGCCATCAGTCAAATCGCTTTTATACGCTGGAAATCTTCTTCTCACATCATTAATCAAACCCCCAAAAGGTTTCTTGGTGCGTTCAAGCGGATTTGGAAACGGAGGTTTTTTACCATCGCCATCACCTACTAGTAAGGGTTTACTCTCAGCTCCCCTTACTTTCTTCAGCGCATTTTCCTTACGTTTTCGTATGGCTTCACTTTTAGCTTTAATTTCTTCTATAGGCAAAAGCGCTTGACGCTCCCAATCTCCAGGTGGCAGCACAATTGAATCATCTAAAAACTCATTAATAGCTGACAATAAAGCTTTACGATTGTCTGCGCTATACGCGATGTTGTGGAATTGTTGATTGGCCATCAGGGTGGCTATTGATCTGCCTACCTCGTGGTAATCTAATTTAGCATCTTTAGGTCCCAATAGTAAGAAAATAAAACGGACAGGGATGTTCACTTCGATCAGGGATGGAATGATTACACCTTCGGCTAATCTGATGAAGGCTATTGCTGGCTGTTCGAGGAAATCTACGGCTCCTACCAAAACGCTTGAACCTTGTGCTCCCACGGGAATACGCTTCAAGATGGTTTCATTCTGAAACTTTTTTAAATCCTCGTTGCTAGTTGTGTAAATTTCTTCTTTTATATCCACTATAGCGTGGTTTTCCGAAGTTATAAGCTTTCCTTCAGGATCGATTCCACCATTTTTTAATCCGTTTCCTGTTTCACTAGTTTTTCTTTTTTCTGCTTCATGTAAATTCTAAACAAAACATATGCAAATAAATATATTTACATGGAATCGCATTATTTACAAGGATTTCATTAAATATTTAAAGATTTCATGACAAAGAGAGCACGTTTTAGTTGTATTATATAATTACCTAATAAAAAAATATATTAAAAAGAGTTTTATTCTTCTAATTACGCAAGGAGATGATAAAATAAATGTTTGTATGTACATTTATTTTTAGAATACATTTTATATTAAATAAAATTGATGAAGCGCTTTTGAGTCGGTCATAAGGTAAAATGTTTCTTTTTTTATTACTTGAAAAATATTTTTATTAATATAGTAAAATGTTTAATTTTCTTCTTTATATAAAATCAAATGGATAAACGTTAATGAACCATGGCAAAAAATTACTAACGAATTGGTGAATGCGCCGGGTGTAAAATTACTTTGCACTGCTTGGCACTTTGTATTGCAAAAACTAAATAGCCAAATCTGCAGAGCACAATAAATGCTTTATTGAATAAAAAATTTCAAATACTTCAACAATATGTGTAAAAAAAGTAATATCTACTACAGTAATACAGTATCGCTAGAAAGATAAATAATAATCTATGACTTTGCAAGGATATGAGATTTTGTCATCGCGTTGTTAAAATAATTATCTATTTTCTTACATGTTGCATGCTTTTTTTCGACGACCGTTAATTAAAAAAATAGATATAATGAATTTTACAAGTTGCAAAACGCATCCTGTTTATCCAAGTGTTATGAACATAGTGAAAACCTCTAAAAAATGAACAAACTGATTTTTTTTATCAGATGTCTAAGATTATTTCGTCGCATCAACATTCCACAAAAGAATGAAGTTAATATTTGCAGTCTTTTTGTTTATTGATTCGTCCATTTATTGATTGACTTCTAAAATAATTACCTTTTTTTTTAAGTTTTAATTTATGATTTTGGAACGGAAAACATACAAACATTTTATTTTATTTATACATTCTATTCTGCTTATAATTCATTTTTTTGGACACAAATGTAGTTATAGGTGCTCTTTTATAAAATGAAATCCTTGCTTTATATTGAATAAAACATACAGAGGAGTCATTGTTCCATTCGGAGAACTCTTTTATTAAAATAATATGTAGGCGTATAAAAATATTGAAAAATTTAATTATAAAATTCTGAAAATTAAATTTAAAAAATGGGAAATAAAAAGTAAAACTTAAACAAAATTGGGTTCAATCATGTGGACTATAGTTGCAGATGTAGAACGTAACACCGATAAATATAAGCTTCTTAGAAATAATTATTTTTATACATTTTTAAAATGGAAAAGCGCAACGAAACGTGATTTTGGTGGAAAATTTATTTGATATAGACACGTGTTGTTGCGTTAGCACCGATATGTAAGGATGTAAGGAAACAGGAAACTTATACATTAAGGGTAATTGCATATCAAATCCTATAGGATTATATGCATTAATGCTTATAGGTTCGTAATTACCGCGCTAATTGTTAATAACAATATTATTATAACTATAAGTTTTTGCTGGGTATAATTTTTAATTTTAATAAATGATTGCAACAAATAAGGCTGTTAATAGTCGTATAAATAAACATTAATTATTTAAACTCTTATCAGTCAAGAAAGATATAATTGAAAAATAAATGATATATTTTTTTTGTCAAAGTACAAAATTTGTTGTTTAAATAAAATAAAATTTAAAAATGTTTTCCAATTTACTTTTTATTTGTGTTAAAATCAATAATGTAACTTGTAACATATTTTATTGTGATTTTTTTAAAGAAAAATAAAGTTTTGATGGTTAGCGGCTCATAAGGTCGATCTAGATAAAAAAACAAAAAAATATATTTATTTAATAGGAAAAAAATTTGTTTAGGTTAGGTTAGGTTAGGTTAGTTTAGGGTAGATCGCAGTTAAGTTTGCAGCAGAACGCGTGAAAAAATTAGTGAGCACCACTGCTGTTATATGATTTTATCCCAAACTGTCCTTCGACCTAAAGGATTTCTTCTGCCCTAACTTACATAGAGAATGAAATAGATCATTGTTCATATCAATTATGATTTCAGAAACCGATGATTCATGTTCACGACTCTTTGAGTGTATTTATTTTTAACTTTTGTTTGTGTGGTGATTTCAAATGTTTAATTTTATCTTTACACATTTTTCACAAACAAAAATACTTTTTTTAAGAGGTCAATTTCAAGGTTTTGTAGCCGTGAACGTAATCTGACATTGACTAATGTACTAATAACTATTGGACAATTATCTTACAAGCTATTAGTGTTACGTAAAATACATCGTAGTTTTCTAATTATTTTTAAGTTTATTTAAAGAATTTTTGTAGGAAATTTAATTCGTTAATCATTTGTGAATACCGAATTACAAACATACATTCAGTGGCCAAAATAGGCATTATAATAACTGTTAGATATAATCTATTTGCTAGTATTTAATTTAAATATTTTTACTATTTTAATATTGAACTTCGCCCATTTACTAGTTTACTTAGTTTGTTTAGGTTGACTTAGTACCCGAGAAAATAATTTTGCGACCCAGTTATACAGGTGGACATAATGGAATAATGGAATAAAAAATAGGATAATAATAAATGACCTATGAGCAAATGTAATTGATCTATAGGAAATGATATATGATAAAATTATTTCACCTATGGATATAATTATTGACCTATTAATATTTGCAATATAAATTTATAATTTTGATCTATAAAAATACTATTTGATATTAAATATTAATACTTCAAGCAATCGAATTTTTTAACCTAAAGAATAATATGTAACATTTTGCAAGTTTTTATTTGAAACATTTATTATTCAAATAATAATATAAGAAAGGATAACTAAAAATAAATTCTGTAAAATAGAAACATTTATTCTTCAAATTAATCATTGAATAATTAAGGCTCTTCTTGCTCTGGCAGGTCGTCCTCTCTTTCGCTTCTTCCCTATTGGCAAGTTTTTAGCC
>JARJDX010055000.1:0-17410 GCA_030264735.1 Gymnusa sp. GC000175 | reverse complement strand
TTAATATTGCCCCTAGATAGTTTAATGCTTTAACATGCTAAAAGTTGTACTCATTCATAGTAATATTTTGTCTTTTGCGGTCGAGTTCGGGATTTCTTGAGACATGCATATATTTTGTTTTTGACTCATTAACCAAAAGTTCGATCTTATTGGCTTGCCTGTGCTACATTCGACTATATCAATATCATCCGCATAAGCAAGTAACAGACTTGGGCATTGCGGTCCAAAAATTTGCATTTTTGTCGTTGCTGTTCTTGCGGCCTTTTCCAGAACAATATTAAAAAGTATAGGCGATAGAGCATCTCCCTGTTTCAGGCCAGTGTTAATATCAAAAGAGTCGCTGAACTCTCCTTCTATCTTGATGCAACTTCGGGAGCCCTCTATACATGCCTTGGCCATACGCACTAGTTTGCTAGGTATTTCGGGCTCTATCATCGTCTTCCAAAGCCGCACTCTAATAATGCAGTCGTATGCTTGTGGGTTGTGCAGATCTCTATTGAATTCCCAGCACTTTACCAAGAGCTGACGAATGGTAAAAAGCTGCTCCGTTGTTGATCTGCCGCCTTTAAAACCGCATTGGTATTCGCAAGTGATCTCCGTGCATAGGGTTAAATTTAAAAAACGTTGTAGAAGAATATTTGAAAGGATTTTATACGCGTTGTTTAGAAGAGCAATACCTCGATAGTTGCGGCATTTTGTCGCCTTTCTAGTGCAGCGGGATAATAACACCTTTCTTCCACTCCTCTGGGATCATATTCTGCTCCCAGATAAGCACTATCAGACGATGTATTGTGTCAGAAGTTGTACCCCTTTTGTGAAACTCTCTGCTGGAATACCATCACAACCTGGTGCCTTGTTGTTTTTTAGCTTTTTTATAGCTTTGACAGGTTCCTCCAGACTTGGCGCGTTATGTGTATGTACAGATTGGTAGTTCTCCTGGTTGCTTTTATTAAGGAGTTTGGTGAAATATTCTTTTCATGTATTAAGCACTTCGTTTTTTGCCACTGTAATTTCGCCATTATCTCGTTTTAGCATGGTTGCGGTTCTTGGTCGGAATCCTTGTTTTTGAGTTCTTGCCACTTGGTAATCGCTATATCTAGCGATGGTGTTTTGTGTGGTTTTCAAGTCGTGCTTCCGTTTTACGTTGATTCAATTCTTGGCATTCGGCGTCAAACCAGGATTTTCTACACGGCTTTGGCTTTGGTCCTAGCACTTCATCATTGGCGGCATTAATGCTTTCTTTTATATGTCTCCACATTCCTTCTATGTGATTGGTATCGATGTCGGTGGTTTCTTGAGACAGTATATCCGAAAGTTTTTGTTTAAAACATCGTTCGACCTATGCATCTTTTAGCTTATCAGTGTTAAATAGATTTCCATTGTCTATTCTCTTTCCTTTTCCAGCAGAGATACGTGTTCTGACTTTAGTTTTGACTAGCATGTGATCTGAGTCAGCTTCCGTTCCTCTGCATGTTCTTACATCCAGCACATTACTATTGTGCCTACCATCCACTAGCACATGGTCTGTTTGGTTTCTTGTTTGGCCGTCGTTAGAAATTCAGGTCTGTTTATGGAATTGCTTGTGTTTAAACATGGTCGATTTTACTCTTAGATCATTGGCTGCCCCAAGGTCAATTACTCTTGACCCATTGTCATTTGACATGTCATGTAAGATGTGGCGTTCAATAAAAGGCGAATAAACGAATAACCATCAACATGTCTTGCTTAGGTGTTTCATTGATTACTTGTTCCAGGGAGTCATAAAAATCATCCTTTCTATCGTCGTTTGCTTCTTCTGTTGGTGCATATACGGAGATTAAGGTTGTATTGTACCATTTGCCTCGTATTCTTAGCACGCATATCCTTTCACTGACAGGTTTGAAATTTATTACTTCCGACAAAAGTTCTTTTTTGATGGCAAAACCGGTCCCGTATTCGTGCCTATCCTCAGTGCCACTATAAAATATTACAAAGTTCCCTACGACGTTATTTCCTGAACCAATTCATCTGACTTCTTGCAGTGCCGTAATATCCATGTTGTACTTCTCTAGGGATTGCACTGTCATCACCGAGGCGCCAGGCCTGTACCAGCTCAAAACATTTCATGTACCGATATTCATGTCCTTTTGGGTTCGCTTTGTTCGTTTCCGTTGGTCCGTCTTGTTCCGAGGCAAGTTCGTTGGTTTCATAACATATGTTTTGTTTTACGGGGCAAGGGTCTGCGCCCAACCTCAATTTGGTCCGCGGGAGCTATTTTATTTCACTCCTACCCTCCATGCAATGCATGGCGAGCACCCCCCTATCCGCCACCTGGGGTCGCGCTCTGTAGGGGTTAAGGATCCCCCCAGAGCCTGGTGGTATACGCTTAAAATTATTGAGTTATAGTCTGTTGTCAATACAAAATATATTTTTAAATTAAATATTTCCAAATAAGCATTTAAACTAGACAGTGTGATTTTAAACTACTTCATTTGATAATTATTGCTGTTCGCGCCAAGTGTTTCACAAAATAATTCCGGAAATTTTACTGAAACTTCTCACTGACGTGACAACTGTTAATCAGGTTTTTCTCTTTACTAAAACTTTTTTGTTCAATAAATTTAATTTAATTGGTGGAAAATTGCAAGATATAATATACGATGTCATTATTTGCAATTATGATACCTGCATTTAAATTAAATTCTGATTTTACATATCCAATTGTCGTCAAGCACCGCCCTAGAATAGGAACTTGACCCGCTCCTGTGTGTGTGTGTGTGTTTGGTAAGACATAAATTTTAATAATTACACTTTTGCAGTGCGCTCAGTAAGAAACTCAATTATCATTTCTTAATTATTTGAGATAATACTGCGGTTCTTTGTGGTAATAATAATTATAAAATCAAGTAGAGACTAAATGAGATAATTTTAAAAAGTAAGCAATTACATTGTTATTTCGTGTAGGTTCATCATGCATCACGTGTTTACGTGTTTGAATGGGAAAAACCCTCCAAGCACGAATAGTTGCTTCTCGCCTCTTATCAATTCAAAATTTTAATCGACTGCTTTAGTAAACAAGTGTTTAATTAGATGTCACACAACTATTTTTTTATTAAACCACACGCGACTTACTAATTTTATCGTGGCTTATAATTATACTTTTAATTGCCACGATTTGTTTAATGAATTAACGTATAATTTCACACGCACTTTCTGATTCAAAATTTAATTTGCACATAAAATTTTAATTTTATTTTATCTAAAATAATCTTTGGAAAAATAAATTATTATTAGATAGCAATGCCACTTAATAATTAGGTATATAGTACATAATATATTTTAAATTACTTAATTATAAATCCGCATAAGTAGATGTGTGTATGTTTAATAATGTTTTTAAATTATATTTTGTTTTAATCATATTATTTAAATAAATCGGCTTTGGCCAAAAATATTTTCTTATAAACTTTTTCTATTTTTAATGTCGATTTTTTTTCTTTGCAATGAGTTTTTAAAAAATAAATTTAAAAAAAATTATATAACCAAAATTTGTTTCTAATATATTTTGTACAATTTTGAACTTTTAGGTTTTTTAAAAATGGCGCTTAAGCCAAAATTACTATATCTTCTTAATTTTTACTGTTTATAAAGCTAACAGTTAGGGAGTTAAGCCATCTGCGCTTATAAGTGAACGCAGACACATTGGCAAGCTAAGCGATACGCCCTCTAGCGAAGAAAAATGTACCTCTTCCGTAGTGGGTACTTTATTTAATTCATAAGTGTTTAAACGATATTAACAAATTTACCAAGCATAAAAAACACCAATAATAGAGCCTAGCCACAGAAAAACACACAAAAAAGCACCAAGTTATTATTATTATAATCTGTTATAACCTTATTTTACCCATTTGTAGCAATAAAATATGAGGGTATAAATTAATTTGTATTGCCTATGGACCAACACACCCACAGGCAGGCAGATACCACTTTTCTTATTCGGCTGTGGTACACCGGAGCGTAAAGCAATAAAAACTACTGAACTATTGCAGTTTCACAAAAGAATGCTCGCGTCTGATGAGAGATCCTACATGTATATGAAAATGGAAATAAATATCAACTTAATTTTGAACCTTGGAAGCAAACTCGACAAATGCTGCGTTTCTATTAGAAAGGCGGAGTCCGGACATTCTTTATACCGTAAACAATTACGCACGAATCACAAGTCTACGAGTTATAGAAAATTTATTTTAGAATAACACACTAAGTATATAGTAAGGAAAGGAATGCGGCGAGATAAGACGTTGAATGACAACGGGGCGAGTGCGGCGCAGGCGGGCGGCGAGCGAGGCAGACCGGCGACTGGTCTGAGCAGGTCGAGGAGCGAGGGTAACTAAAAGTTGTCCTAACAGATCAGAAGTGCGATAACCGCGTGTACAGAGTGGCGTTGTGAATTTAAATTTAAAAGGCGTGTGTAAATTATAAGCGTTTAATTTAAAATTAATTACCAGTGCAGGCGTCGTTTGTAGATTAGTTGGCGTTTATCTTCGAGTTAGTGGTAAATAAGTGGCTAGTGATTTTTATAAGGCGATTTGGGTGTTATCAATTTAAAACAAATACGAAAATGAGAGTATGGCGTAACAGGATATGTTGAGCTTCATTTTGAGGCGAGTGATAGTGACGGCGATACAAAAAAGTGTGCAGGTTAGTGGAGAATTTGGTTGAAGGCAGGTTGATAAAAACAATTAAAACCGTCATCCAGCAAGAGGCGGCTATAGCTTTTAAAAAAGCATAGCGAGGAGCTGAAAGCGAGCAGTGCTAGTAAAACTAGTGCAATTCACGGCGGAATGTGCGTTAAGCGCATTATTTCCATGCAAAGACGGCGTTGTGTGGAAGATGCGACATTTCTGGCAAAGCTGCGGTGTCGGTCATTATAAGAGAGCCACCTGATGGGCTACGAGCGGCGGCGTATGGGACTAATTGTAAGACACCTCAGGAGTTGTACTCAAGGTATTTGGCAGGTCTTGAAACATACAGAACTCGGACGTCAGCCAACGAAATCAAAACGACGAGGCGAATGGTGCATCCACAGCGGCTCGATGTCAACACGGATCTTAGGCGTAAGATTCGCTGCTATAACTGCCAAGAGTTTGGTACACACCTAAGTACACACAGTAAGGACTGTCCAAGGGCGAGGACAGAGAGGTGTGCTCGATGCAAGGCGGGAGGATACGTGGCGAATGACTGTCCCTTCATTGGGCGAGAGGCGGGCGCACCAGGGCGAAACATTCCAAAGGTAAAAACGATTTCTGACTTTTGTAGTACTTACAAGCGCATAGCGAGAACTGTGCAAGGCGACGGAGTTCGGGTGTATTTAGACACAGATAGTGAAAAGAACCTTATCAGCCCGAAGTGCGTACATTAACTGAAATTGGCGACCAGGGCGAACAGAACGTTATTACGAGGCTTCGGTGGCGCAATAGCAAAGTCATTGGGCGAGGTGTTTTTGGCGTTGGTGCTGGATGGCGTTAATTTGGATGTTGATGCTCTTATCACCGATTATGATATGTCTGGCGCCGATGTGATAATTGGCCAACCCATACTGGCGAGGGAAGGCATTGAGTTGGCGGTACGAGGCGAAACGGAGATCGTATTGAGGCCGAGTTTATTGGGCGAATAACTCTCCAGGATGAACTGACAAGGGCGATCATAAGACTTCGAGGTGAAGAGATTTTCAATGGGGCGGAGTGCAAAGTTCTAAGTGTGCTTGTGGATGGCAGAAATCCGGAAGAGATTATGACTTTTGGCACTCGGGCGTTTAAAGAAAATGGCGTTTGGATATTGGTGAACAGCGTGGAGTTAATGCGATTGGTTCCACAAAATATACCATGGAGATGGAGCGGTATTGGCAAGAATACCATTCGTACCTACGAGGACGGACTTAATTTAGATGTGGACGAAACAGGTAAGGCGAATAGGTATAACTTGGCAAAGCTCTTGCAGGAAAGGCAGGCGTGTTTCAAATATGAAGCAGATTTATTGTAGGCTTTTCAGATTTTGAAAGGGGGTTGTTCCAAAGAAAGGCGGAGATGTGGGACTGTGTATCGATTTTGGAGCGTTGATTAGTGATCAGCTCGATAAACTGGCGGATTGGCGAATGTACTGGCGGTATTTCAAAGAGTTGTGAACAAAATGTTGGGCAGTTTACAACACGACGAGGTGCTGGCGTATATGGATGACATTTTGATACCATCCGTAACCATCGAGGAGAGTTTGGCGAAGCTAGATAAGGTACTACGACTGATTGAACGGCAGGTTTAAAAATAAATTTGGCGAAATGTAGTTTCTTACAGGTGAACCTAAATTATTTGGGTCACAAGGTATCTTGTGGCGGGATAAGACCTGGCGTTTGGAAGATTAGGGCGGTTGTTGATTTTTCTGTTCCAACGAATGTGGCGTACGACAGCTCCTTGGATTGGCGAGTTACTTTCGAAAGTTTGTGAAGAACTTTGCAAGTTTGGCGAGACCCCTTTTTAATCTAACAAAAAGAATGTTGAGTGGCGATGGTAAAGGCGTTTGCAGAATTAAAAGTACGATTGGTGGATCGTCCAGTTTTGGCGATTTATATTGGCACGGCGGCGACCGAAGTACACACCGATGCGAGTAAAATAGGAATCCTATTACAGCAACAGTCAGGGGGCGATTGTCGACCAATGTCTTATTTCAGCAGGGCGACAAATAGTTGTGAGCAGGTGTACCACATCTATGAATTGGAGACTTTGGCGGTGGTCAAGGCGGTAAAACGATTCAGGGTGTATTTAATTGGCGTTCATTTTCAGGTGGTGACAGATTGTTCTGCGGCAAGGCGACTATGCTAAAGCAAGATTAACATTAACATTACAAGAGTACGACATGGCGATAGATTACCGGGCGGGTACTAAAATGCACTTAGTAGAAGTCCAGTTGATGTGAACCTGGTGAGCATCTGCAACGATGACTGGTTTCTTACAGTGCAACTACAAGATGACAAGGCGGAGAAAGGTTCAAGAGGTGTTTTGAACTCGAGGCGATTTGTAGAGAAATATGTGAAATCCTGTATGAGGTGTGCATATGGGAAAGGAAACTATGGGCGAGCAGAAGGACTTTTAAACCCAATCTAGAAGTTGGCGGAACCTTTTCATACGGTGCACATCGATCATTTGGGTGATTTTGCGCGAAGCAGGCGAGGGTATTCGTACCTATTGGTGTTGATCGATACCTTTACTAAGTTCGTTATGGCTCAGGCGACAAAGACGCTTGGTTCGGCGGAAGCGAACTTTGAATTACGAAGGGCGTTTGACGTTTTCAGATATCCAAGGCAAATAGTTTCAGACCGAGGGTTGGCGTTTAACAACGAGGCGTTTGGTCACTTTTAGGCGAAAAGGGGCGTGAAACTGCAGTGGCGACTCCGAGGGCGAATGGTCAGGTGGAAAGAATGTACAGGACTATAGTAAATGCTCTGACAACAAGCACTGGGTTTTCTCTAGCCCAACTCACGTTAAATCATCATTGCAGCACGATGCTAAACCTAATAACAACTAGAGTTAATCCCATTGGCGTTGGCGATGACTATGCGAAAGATGTCACAAATCGAGGCGTAGTCTTGACGTTGACGAGGTGAAAGACAATACAAATCAAGAACAGCTAATTTTAAAGTGTAGTCTTGGCGTTGACTTTGGCGGTGACGAAGCGAACCATGTCATAAAGAAAGACCAGCTAATATCAAGGCGTCGATAGGCGACTGAAACCCCGACCAAGGCGCAAACGCGAGGTGGTATGATCATAGGCGAAAGTTGCAACCAAATAAAAAGGGCGGGTGCTATGGCGAGCTGGCAGCCCAATCTCTGGCGAGAGAGAGGCGCAATAGAAAACTACCGAATGAGTACGATGGCCCCTATAAGATTTCAAATGTGTTGAAGAACGATCGATACAGGATCTCATCGATCAAAGGCCTAAGAGGTTTCGAACTTTTCGGCGATTGTTTCTGTTTAGGCGTCGAGGCGTAATAGTAGTACTACAGGCGAAATTTCAACTGGCGATGAAAGCGATGGCGATAATAATGGCGATACTGGCGACTGGGTATGGTGGTACTCTAGTTACAGTAATGGTGTCTGGGTATAACGATACTCTAGTTACAGTACAGGCGATGCTAACAATGAAGGCGAAAAAGTTGGCGATTTAGTATGGCGATTTATTGAAAGCTGCTTGGCTCTAATCTTGCGACTAATGGGGACATTAGTATGTTTCAGGATAGCCGACTGTAAGGAAAGGAATGCGGCGGGATAAGACGTTGGATGACGACGGGGTGAGGCAGACCAGCATACGGCGACTGGTCTGAGGAGGTCGAGGAGTCTGAGTGCGGCTGTTGATGTTATCTATTTTTGTGAGAAGGCGATTATTAATAAAGGCGTTTATTAATTTAATTTAGGGTAACTAAAAGTTGCCCTAACAATATAATTATATGAATAATAATAGTTAATTGTACCGTTTGTATATTGTGTAAATTCAAACGTTCGGACAGCTTTATTTGTGTTTATTTATTTTAAGTGTCATTGTCTTTTCTTATGAATAAATACTTCAAATCATATTTTATTCAGAAAATAATATTTGTTTTTGTCAAATTTTGATTACATGCGGCCCTCGACCTAAAGAAAAATTGCTTAGGTGGCTCGTGGTGTAAAATTAGTTTGACATGCCTGGCCTAGCCTCTTCAATTTACCTCCGGGTAACATTTTCGAGATGATAAAAAAGATTAAAAAGTCATATAAGTGCCTAGCCAAAGAATTTGAACTTATTAATATAAACGAAATTAAATCTTCTATTGGTGCCATCGTTCTAATTAGGACAAAAAATATAGAACTGAAGAACACTATTGGTGACCTTCAAATGCGCGTTCTTAATCTAGAGACAAGGAATTTAGGCGCCACAGAAAGTAATGTATTGGAAAATAATAATATAATTTTGTGTGAGACGTTAGAACGTCAAAAAAGAAGAAAATAGATTATTATTCAAAACGTTGCTAAGGCCCAAGTAAATTCTGAAGCTGCAAGGCACAAGGAAGATGTAAAGAATGTTATAAGGATTTTTTTACCCTGTCAGGTAGACATTACTAATGCGAAATTGTTTAGAATTGGTAAAAGTATAGCAAACAAAGCGCAAACTAAGTGACGATGCTCTTGCTATTTGCTAAGAAGTTCCCAATTTATGGTGATCGAACCAAGCCACAACATCAATACATTATGCAAGTCTAAAATTAATGCGCTTAAAATAGTGGTGATTTTTTAAAAACTATAAAATTTATTAATGGGGTCTCAACAATTTTTGATCTTACTAGTTCTTTAATTAAAAAAACTAAATAATTCAGAAGTTTTATGGGAATATATGAAAGTCGAGCAGAAAGTAAGAAGAAGAATAACGAGAATAAAGCATCAGGTTTCCAGAAACGAACACAGGAAAGTAATAATAAAATGCTAGAAATTATCAACCGGCTAGTAAAGGATCTCAAGCGGCAAGCTAATCAGCTTGTCCAACACATGTTACCCACAGGTTTATTTGTTTTTAAAGGTGAGGATGACGTCAACAAAGCAAGTGAATGGTTGAGCCTAATTAGGTATGAAGCTCGTATAGGAGCATGGTCGGACTTAATCAAAATAGAAACAGGTATAGTTCGTTTAACAGATTCATCAATTTGCCGGGGTATGATAAAAATAAGTCAACGAATTCAGGGGACGGTCGAAAATTCGTCGATATATGTTCATGAGAAGTATTTGATGTGTCAGCGTTTAAATTTAACTTAAGAGGAGTCCAAAGAACACATTGTTGATTGCCTTTACCACTGAAATAATGTAGGTACTCTCTTAGAAGTTCGGCATAGGAACATTGATTAATTTATCGATGATGTCATACGCTTAGATCGGGTAAATTGGGCACGACAAGACAGGGTAAACAAAATGAAAGTGAAAGTAATTTATGCTCGAAATAAAACAACCGGTGAAACGGGAAAGGGTGCATTTACGAGCAAAGGCCCTAATAGGGACGCCAATAAAATAAAAGTGGTGGACTTGACAAAAATTTAAAACATTACTTGTTATAAATGCCACATTGCACAAAGGACACATTGCTAGAAATTATCCAAAAAAGGCGGAAAGGGTGTGTTACAAAGACATTTTTAAGAAAAAAGTTTGATAATGTTTGTCGCAGACAATGTAAGCGAGGACAGTGTAAATAAATTTCTAAAAGAATTCACGCTTAATAGAATAAAATGCATAGCGCAGGTTAACATGGGAAGTAGTCTAAATATGCTATAGGATAGTATATTGAAAAAGTGTGTAATATCCACAAACAATGCAGAAATTATACTTTTTAGGTTTAGTAAAATCGATGAGCTAGCAGCAATATGTAAAAGAGTGGCCACCCGTATTTTAGCCTTGGATTCCTTTGTTACACCGACCGAAATATGTGTTGTAAAATATTTAAATCAGTTGACAATTGTAATAAATGGAAGACCAATTACCAAGAGCGTGCCAAGAGCGACCAAGAGCGTGCATATATTTCCTATGCGAAAAAGAACAGTAAATTGGTGTTCGGTTAACGGGACGATTTTCTTATTTAAGATCTGGATTTGAATTGGTTACCTAAAAAACAAATGATCAGAGCAGTAAATTCTGAAAGTATTACCACAGGTAAAATTATTTTCTTTCTGCCCAAGTGGGGAATAAGCTTGTTAAGTTACCAATTACGTATGTTAAAAAACAGGAAGTTATAGTAGAAAAATGATGAAGTATCGGTAGTATCAGGGGCATCGGTGAAATTCTGAATAATTATGACTTAGAAGTCATGCGACAAAAAATTGATACGAAAATGATAAATTTTAAAGAAGGGACTGGTTTAGAAACAATGAAGCGGTTGGAAAAATTGCCCTATGAATACAGAAATTGTTTTGCATTATTTTTAAGTAATTTAGGGTGTACAGATCTGAAGATGAGATGAAGATACACGATACAAATATGCCGCTAAGGTAACGACCATGTAAGGCAAGTATTGCCGATCGAAAAGTCATGGCGAAAACAATTGCAGAGTGAAAACAAAACGAAATTGTATCCAATAAAACTTCCGCGTATGCATCTCCAGGTTTGTTGGTGTATAAAAAATATGGGGCAGCTGGAGTGGTAATAGATTATCGTCGGATAAATATTCAAACGTTAAAGTTAAAGTTTTCTATTCCTGCGTTGGACAAGCTGTTCCACGAATTTTCAGAATGTAAAATGTTTTCCATCTTTAATTTGGGCAATGCATATTTTCAAGTACCTTTGGTAAAAATAGCGTTTATAACGTGCGACACCACTGGACAATTTAATTGGATGATGTTTGGCTTAAGCAATGCACCATTCGAATTAAGCCGCTTAATGTCAATAAATTTAGGGTCTTTATCTCGATGGTATTTTAATACCAGCCAAATGTTTGCAGGACTGATACCAAAATTAACATTAGTTATCGGCATGAAAAGAGTCGAATATTTGGGGTTTGAAAATTCAGGCCGTAAGAAAATTTAAACGACCCTTAAATGTTGTTAGTTAGGGTGAACCGCAGGCCTATGTGGGTTTGCGTGACGCGATGGTGGAAATGCCGGTTTTAAAATTGGGTATGCAGCAATTACTGAACTCCAGACGAGCTCCGGTGTGAGAAGCTAATGATTTGTTAAAAGATTTACGCTAGTGTTTGGACGTATTGACTACAATTACCGAAAAAGATCAAATCCTTATTTTCAACGTACAGACGAGGGTCTGATCAGGAATATCAGAAGAAAGCGAATGAACGAACTCCACAGGAAAAACATAATGTAATTGAGTATAAATTAAATGCAGGAATACTTTTTAAAGTTTTTTTTTGCGGCCTCAACTGCTTTGGCTATTGGCCGCACATAAAAGAAAAAGCACTGTCGTTTGGCCCATGCAAAAAAAACTTTACACAAGTAGATAAAAAATATATAAAAAAAAATTAAACATTTAAGGCCACTGTGGCCGCAAAATAATAAATAACTAATAAATAATATTAGAAAGTCAATGCCGCCCAAAACCAACACAACGAGAAAATAAATAATAATAATAATAATAAACTAAAATGTAAAAGGGAAAATGGGGAAAATTTCTCCATTACCCCAAAATGACACACCGATTAAAATAAATAAAAAGCAATAAGGGTGTAAAGGGCCCTCATTGCCTTTCACAACACGAACAATGAAAATAAATTAATAATAAATTAGGACACCACATAAGATATCCGCTTCATTTTCCTGGAGCCCGTGGAGATCGCGAGATGCGGCGAAACCACACATTTCTCTAAGATATGTTTAACCGTTAACCTTTCTTCACATATTTAACAGTTTGGTGGCGCTTCGCCCAAAAGAAGTTGCGAGGAGGTAAGATTTGTGTGCCCCACCCGAAGACTGGTGAGCACCACACCCTCCTTCCTCGTTAGGGCGATCACCGAAGGCCACAGATTATTGGTTGACTTTACTTCTTTAAGTTTGTTATTATTAGAGCCGTCCTTTGCTATGCCGCGATGATGCTGCGTTTCACGAAACACTTAACATCATCGGGCCTTACTGGCAGAAAGTCCATTCCATGACGAGACTCCGCAAGTTTAGCTGCGATGTTCGCCGACTCATTTCTGCTGATACCGACGTGCCCAGGGGTCCACACACTACCGCATTGAGGCATTTCTGCAGAGCCGAACCCGACCCGAAGTATCCTCGGAAATTCAATTTCCAATTTCTTGAGCACATCCTGCGCTCGGGCAACGGCCGGCATACTGATGGTTGGTCGGCTTCGATAAGCTGCTTCGTGTGGATGACGTAGCTGGTGATTCATGTGTGTTGGTAGCGCCCGGATCATGGCATTGGGGATACTGTCGGACCCGGGAGATGACTCCCGAGAGTGCATCAGTGCGGCCTCCTGTTCTTTTGGAAAGAATGACTTATTATAAGACAGAGCGCACTCCGTTGAGAAATTTGGCGAATTTTCGCGTCCTGCCTTCGTACGAAGGAATGCCGGGTCGTAATTTTAAGAGCTAATGGCCGATTTAAACTGCAGAGACAGATCTTCTGCAATATCGGCCGTGTTCCGGATATTACCCGCACATTTTTCCAAACCTTGGCAACAGGTGTCGTCGAGGAGATTACCGACACCTAGTCGTCCCATGATATCCTTTCGCTTTCTTAAAGGCTATCAGGTTTTCTTGCGTACGGACCTTTTAAAAATATTGTAGACCCTATTTTTGGCCACAACTGCTACCTTAACCCGTTCGTTTTACCAAGGAACCGACGGCTTAGAAAAAGTGTCGCCAGTTTTTGGAACGAAACGGTCCGCTGCTTAGGCCACACTGAAAGCGAAATCCTTGATGACAGCCTCCACATCGTCGCGTATGGGTAAGGGGTTCGCTGATGAATGAAACCCCACAAAGGGTTGTGAGCGTAAAAATCCCCTGCAGCAGGAAGGTCTTGAGATCATCGATCCTCCACGTTGCATCTGGCGAAAGATATACGTTACATACTGTGGCTAAAGTGGGTGTTTTCACCTGAACCGCGACCGTCTGGAGTGGAGTTTGCACGGGCAATGCCCTTACCGGGATTCCATCCCGAATGACGATGGCAACTCCACCCCCGGACTATTTGGACTTGAAGTGCGTCTCTGGCAACACACACCACTGGGTGTGTAGGACCACTAACATTTTCAGCTTACAGTAATGATGTTTGCAACCGTTGCAGTTCCACTGAATTTGTTTTCATAGCTCTAATCGGTCTTATGCAGAATACTTTTTACGTTTTTGCGGCCTCCCTTTCTGCCACCCGGTCCTCTTTTTCCACTCCGATGCACTCCGATTTAGAACGTTTTTCGTTTGTCTCAGACTCTATTGGGGTTGTTGGTGGAGGCATGGCCCAGCCGTAGAGACTGGCTCTTGTGCAGGGAGAAGACGTTCTTCCTGCTTTTGTAGCGAACTCTGCGTTTTTGCAGAGATCGCTTTTGCCACAGAGCTGACTTTGCTCTGTGACGGAGTAAGTTAAGGCTCTGTTAGGAGCCTTATAAGCTCTACAACCTTAGGAGCAAGAAGTAGAGTCAACTGCTGTATATCCACTTCCGTGGTTTTTTTGCGCTGCCTTGGCGTCAGAGATCGCACCAGGCGGAGGTGGGGTTTGAACATCTACTTTTATTTTAGGTTCGAAGTAGCTAACTTCCTAAATTTTAAATTTTTCTTTGTATTTTGGACAATTTTTGGACCTTGCTGAATGGGGCTTGTTATAGTTGATACAGGTCAACGGTTCCTGGCAAGGCTGTCCTTTATGAAGTTTTTGCCACATACACACACCTGTTTTTGTGTGCATACGGCGGAAGTGTGTCAAAACCTTTGACACTAAAAACATCGAAGGAGTGCTGGAATGAAGGGGCGTACCGTAAGTGTACCATTCTAGGAAGAGTTGGAACGTTAAAAGTCAGTGTATAATTTAAAGCCTCTTCCAAGATTCCATTTTTTCGAGTACTGATTCTCTTACCCTTCATAATACCTTGTTCCTTCATACCATCAAGGATTTCTTTAATTGATGCATTTAAAAAAACTTTTTAATCGATATTAATTGACCAGCCAAACTATGCAAATTTTTGAAAATCAGGAAAGGGCTAACCTTTCCAAAATCCCCATCATTTTTTTTACCAGAACAAACCGAGGGACGGGTCTCGTTGTCCTTTTTGTGGAAGTGTTTTGCATCTTAAGTGGATCCGAAACCATGCCTGTTTTAAAAGAAGTAGACTTTTCTGTAGATTTTTTAAAAATAAAATAAAGACACCCACAAGCAAACAGACAAGCGGAACGTGTTTTGAGTAAACTGGTGCCTTCGTTAATAACCGCATATAAAGATGAATAATGTTGGGACAAGGTCTTAAATAAAGTTGAACGTATCAGCACAAAATAAAACGACTGGGGTGTCTACAATTTTAGCTATTGTTCGGTTATAAACCCAATTATCATGACGCAGAAATACATATAATCTCTGCAAGTGAAGCACAAATTATCTATATAGCGAAGCTACGTCATTAAGTACCAATAAAACCAGATATGATAAAACACACTGTGCGGAGAATTGTACAATGTTGGTGAAATAGTAGTTATTAATCCTCACTAAATTCTCTAAAATGCACAAACATAGCTGAAGAGTAACATCTAAAGACCTATATCGTCTCAAAAAATTTGCTAAAATAAATCAATTTTATTTTTTATTCTTACTCAAAATCTCTGAAATGTACTAACTTTGCTGGAGAATAAAATATAAAGACCTAAATCGTCTCCAAAAAATTTTCCGAAATAAATTATTTTTATTTTTAATCCTCACTAAGAATTCTGAAACGCACAAACATTGCTGGAGAGCAACATCTAGAGACTTATATTGTCACCAAAAATGTGCCAATATTAATTTATTTTTTCTTTTTCTTACTAACAATCTCTGAAATGCACAAACTTTGCTGGAGAGTTATATTTAAAGACCTAAAGGTCTCCAAAAAAATGCTAAAATAAATTAATATACTTTTGATCCCTACTAAATATCCCTAAAATGCACAAACATAGCTTGGGAGTAACATCTAAATACAAATATCGTCATGTTTAAAGACACAAATCTTCTCCAAAAAAATTGCTTAAATAAATAATTATTATTTTAATCCTCACTAAATATCTCCGAAATGCACAAATTTCGCAGGAGAGTAACTTCTATAAATAAAACGATCCACAAAAAAATTGCTTAAATAAATAAATTTTACATTTAATCCTTATCTCTGAAATACACAAACTTAGCTAAAAGTATTATTTAAAGACCTAAAACTTCTCAAAAAAAAATTGCCAAAATAAATTTATTTTATTTTTTTTCCCTCTAAATTTTTCTGAAATGCACAAACTTTGCTGAAGAGTATAATTTAAAGACCTAAATCGTCTCCAAAATTTTTTTTTCTAAATGGGTAATTATTATTTTTAATCCTCACTAAAGATCTCTAAAATGCACAAACATGGCTGGAGAGTAACATCTAGTCTAGAGACTTATATTATCACCAAAAATTTGCCAATATAATTTTTTTTTTCTTACTAACAATCTCCCGCGCCGGCGGTTAGTCTGCACACGAGACGGTTTTTGAATTAAGTAGGGAACTGTCATATCGTGGGTGGAACACCAATGGATGGGGGGCCTCAACCCCAACGCGGCGCGTCCCAATGGCTGATAGGGAGATAGTACAGATGTAGGACCGGTGCGAATAAGGCCTGGCCAAATAAGCACCCGCGGATCAACTGAGGCACAATGGTATAGGGCAGCAGCTATACCATCACTAAGTCAAGGCTATTGATGAATTACGTCTCTAAAGGCTTGATGCCAGATAGTCATGGGCAGCAATTACTTATTAATTCAACCGGGTATAATCCTGCGATGTGGAAGGCAACGGGAAACCACCACACTATACCTCCCATGAACAATCATGATGGCAAGTAAGGACAAAGCAACGTCAACTACTGATCATGGATTTCGGAAGCCAAGATCCGGCAAGGGAGCTGAAAACAGGGCCTCCCAGGTCGTCATTCAGCAAAACCCCTGTAAAATGAAACTAGTCACCAGAGAAAATCCAGATAAAACCATAAGAGCATGGAACGTGCGAAGTATGTACCAGCCCGGTAAAGCAGCGAATGTCATCAAAGAAATGAAGCGACTGCGAATAGATATACTAGGGTGTAGCGAGGTAAGATGGCCTGACTCAGGACAATGCACCATGGAAGAACACTGTATATACTACTCCGGGGATGTTAGCTCTAGAAATAAAAACGAAGTAGCTATAATAGTTAATAGGGAAACAAACAATACAGTAAGAGGATTTATATAAAATCAATGCAAAACCATGTAATCTAAATATTATACAAGTATATGCTCCAAAGTCAGAGAGCACTGAAGAGGAAATAGAGTTCATCTACGAACAACTCAAAACCGCCATAAAAATGCACAAAAAAAGAGGAAATCAATATAATACCTCAACGCTAAAGTAGGACGAGAAACAGTTGAGAAGGTTACAGGAAAATTTGGACTAGGGATAAGAAACGATAGAGGAGAACGTTTAATTAAATTCTGCCAAAAAAGAGACTATGCAATCATGAGTACATACTTCCAACTACCACAAAGAAGATTATACACATGGAGATCTCCAAAAGACAACAACCAAAAAGCGGTCAGAAATCAAATAGATTACATCATCATAAATAAGAGATTCAGAAATGCCATAATATCAGCAAAAACATACCCAGGTGCAGATATTTATTCGGACCACAATCTTCTACTAGCACACATGCGATTACGCTTGAAAAAAGTTCAGAG
>JARJDX010054963.1:0-16439 GCA_030264735.1 Gymnusa sp. GC000175 | reverse complement strand
GGGGGAAAAACCTTTTTGATTTTTCGAAAAAACGAAAAATATTCAAACGAAAATCGAGGTGAACCGAATCGCTCGGATCGCTTCGAGCCATTTGACTTTTTTATAGATATTTAGACGATCTTTAATTTTTGTTAAAATTTTTTTTCCGAAACCCGTATTTTTCGAGATATCGACGTTTTTTTTTTAATTTAGGAAGCGTCGCGACGCTGAACGGCGCGGCGCGTCTTAAATTTTTTTCGAGTGCGTCAAAATATACATTAAATCGTATATTTTAATTTGTCAAAAAATAGACCTCTACGGCTATCGCCGTGTCAGTCAAAATCGAAATGTTCAAAATAGCCCAATGTATTTTAGTATAAAACAAATAAATAAAATAAAAAAATAAACAATTATATTAGTGTCTACAATTTAACTTAAAATAATAATTATTCAACTTTTATCCAAATACTTATCTGTGGCTGTGCCCTCCTGTTTTTTATGTGTTAGCTTGCTTCTTGTACCTGATACCTCATGTAAGTTTCTGAACATGTGATTTCGCGTGTCCGTGTCTGGGCTAAATGTACATTTTTTTCGGCAAGCACAAAGTGTTCACTCGTGTGCACTCTTCAACGGTCCGGAAATTCAGCGCGCAATATTATTACATTTCAATAAAAGGAAATATTAAGTAATAAATAGAAGGTTTTATTTATGAATCTAAAGAATTAATTATTACAAAAAATACAAAGTTAAGAGCGATATTCAAAAAAGTATATATATTTTAAAATGCCAAGCTGAGAAAAAAAAAAAAAAAAGAGTACAAAAGTTCAGTATTACCAAAAAAGTGTGTATATTGTATGATAAAATGTGTATAAAAATTAGTCTCTTTAAGAAGTATTTTAAACACGTAAAAATTATTGCAAAATATAATCTTTATAATTTTTTAAAGATTTCAATTGTTTCTTAAGCTGTTTAATTAAATCTAAAGGTTGCACTAGAATAGATATATCACGACCGACAGAATTTAATCGATCTTTGACTTGATTTTCCTTGAAAAATAAATTTAGTGGACGACCATTTATTTCCGTTAGTACCCAATTTGTAAATGATAAGCCATCATGAGTCCGAGCTCTAGCAGATAATCCATGCCTTATTGCTAAACTATCAATTTGCACATTGGCTATCACTGCTGTATTGCCGTCCTGTATTATTCCTAGGGATTGTCCCTCTACTTCCCTATGTATCACAAATACTTGACCATGAGGCACACGTTTTACTACTATGTGGACCTAAAAAAAAAATATTTCTAACCAAATATTTTATTTGTACAAAAAACTTACATAAATACTAGTACTGGACCTTAAAATTTTATGTGCGTCATTCACACTTTTTACACTAAACCCTTCAATTGTTAACAATTGATCACCGATATGTAAAGCATTATATAACATGGGATTTTCCTTTTGTTTCCATCCACATACCCTAAAATTAAAATTCAAAATGTTTAAAAAAAAAAAAGGAAAAAGTTTATATCTATTACCAAACACAATTAAATGCGTCAACTAAAGCTATTGAACTGACACAGTCTTTTTTTCTTAATAATAATCGAACTCCTCCAGGATGTTTCATTTCTTTTTGCAACTGCATGACTTGGTGCTCACGTAATGTTAAATACGGTTCGGGAGCTGCTTGCAAAATTCTTGGAGAATTTGGTGCTACAGTTCTTTGTATCCTATTTTGTCTAGTTGAAGGACCTGCGGGTAATTTAACTGGTACAAAATATAAAACTAAAATTTGAAAATTTAATTTATTACCAGGAGATTGTTGCAATTGAAATAAGCGCTCATAACTATTTGTATTTTCAACTGGTGCATTATTTGTTGATTCGTTTATTACGGAAGAGATATTTTCAAAATTAAAAACGCTTGATTGAGATTCTTGCACTTGCACTATAGTAATATTATCGTTAGATCTACTTTCTATTATAGCACCCTCTGAGGATGTTTCAGGTAATGAAAGCCCTCTTTGTAAAGCCGTGTGTCTTCTAGAAATATTAATATAATAAATAATTATTATTGTTTTTAATTTAAATAAAACCTTGTGATATTTGGTGTAGTGGCTCTTTCAATAGGAGTTATGGGTTCAATACCGGGTAATAAGGCTGGAGGGACGGCTGGAGGTGGTGGTAAAGGTGATGTTGGGTCTCTCGTTGGTAATAACGGAACACCCCTATTTTCAGGAAGTTTTGTATATAAATTTTCTTTGGGCGTTAGGATTTTTAATTCGTGTAATTTCCCTCGTAAACTTTCCACCCAATCTAACATTGCATCCCATGATGGGGCAGCTAATCTAACTACTTCATTACTTAAAGTTATCACAAATTCGTAGTCTTGTTCATGAGCACAGATAGTTGGTGATACATGTTGAGTGTTATTTAGGCACACAAACCATTCCGGTTTATGCAGTACGGCTGACTTATTATCTATATAGGTTTCTAGGAATGCTTCAGTATCATCATGCACACAAAATACAACCCAAACACGTTCTTTTTTCTGGAATTAAATTATTCTTCTACTCTTGGGAAAATTAGAAAGTGTGTTTCCCTTACCTTCTTTGAATCATTATTTGGTATTTTTTTTAACCAAGTATTTTTATGAATCTCTCTAAAGATGGGATTCCCAAATTGTCTTACTTGCGTCGTGTTTTGCTCGGCCATATCAAATTTGTAAAATTAAAATTGTAATCCAAATATGTTTCCTCTGTACTTAACATCTTTAAGTAATGTCCTACATTACATTGTCCTTAATATTTTATTAAATGTAACAAGTTTAACCATAAAACACTTTAATAACTACACTACCTAAATTTTATTTCCAATTTGTCAGGAAAAAGGCATTTTAAATAAATATTTTGCAGTAAAACAAATATTTACTGAATACTGAATACCAAGGATAATAAACAAGTTTGGTATTCAACAATTGTACCAACCTAAATAAAATGATTCTAATTATTTACAAATATAACATAAATAGGCAAATAATTCACTCGCTAAATGGCGTAGGAAGATGATCAAAAATTGAGGTAAAAAACACACAGTGACGTCAGTAAGTATATAAATTTATATACTCAAGGCTCCGCTGGTACATTTTATATATTTGTATATATTGGACTTGACAACTCGTGAAATGGGTAAAATGGCGGCAAATTTATATAATTTGTCCTGCTTTTGTATTTTTTTGTTTTACATCTTATATGCTCATTCATCGTCTTATCGTTCTTCTTGTTCTGCTTTTCGTATTGTTCTCCTCTTCGCATTGTCCTGCTCTTTCATCTGTATCTTCGATGCTCTTCGAATTGTTCTGCTCCTTCGAATTATCCAGCTCTCAGCCTTGTTCTTTTTGTTTTGTTTTGCCTTCATTTTGTCTTAGCTTTTCAACTTCGCACACTTTGTCTTATCCTGGTCTTCGTCATATTCTTCGTCTACTCACCTAACAAAGTTCTTTGCGCTTTCGTCGTTATATCATATATTAATATTTATTTTATTGTATGAAAGATTTTGTTACTCTTTATGCAATTTTATATAAAGTAACTTTTTTAATATAAGTATACAAAACAAATCTTTTGAAACACAAACACCAGAAACAATTCTCTTAGTCGTAACCTACTACCATGTCGTTACTTAGTCAAGTTATACATTAATCATTAGGCGATTTAAATTTTCAGTGGATAAAATCCAAGTAATGAGATTGATCGCCAACGTTATAGGAGGACAGGGCACATAAAGAAGATGAAGATTTAAATTAATTTTTACCGCCAAATATTATTACAAATGGATAAAATCAAGGTTGGTAGACCTACTTATTTGTATTTAAATACGAATATGTAGGTCTACCAACCTTGGGATAAAATAAGGTTATGACAGATTATAATAATAGTCTTGGTGCTTTTTTGCGTGCTTTTCTGTGGCTGGGCTCTTTTCTGGGTGTTTTTTTATGCTTGGTGAATTTGTAAATATCGTTTAAATATGTAAACGCTTATAAATTAAATAAAGTACCCACTACGGGAGAAGTACATTTTTTCCGCTAGAGGGCACATCCCTTAGCTTGAATCGCTAATAACTAGACTAATGATTAAGATATTAATGGATAAATCTAAATAAAAAGTTTCCGACCACTGCTTTAGCATAAAACGTGAAAATCGTCGCGACTGCCTTTTTCGGGCCCACTCGGAATCGATCATAATTTATGTTTATTTCGCGCGCTATTGTGATAGCCACCTAGCCTAATTTTGTTTTTTTGCGAAAAACATCTATAGGGAGCTGAAGGTCATACTCCACAAAGCAATTTGACGGTTGTTCTTTGGGCAGTAGTTTGAGGATGAAATAACTTAAAAATAGGGCTCTTCCGTACTACTAAAAAAAACCTTTTGCATCCATTTAGTACTACTGCTTCGGAACCACTATACGCGATTCAAGCCAAGCGATACGCCCTCTAGCGGGGAAAAATTTACCACCCCATGGTTTACTTTACTTTATTTATATGTGTTTACATACTTAAATGATACTTACAAATTCACCAAATATAGAAAAAAAAAGAAAACGGCCCGGCCACACAAAAATACGCAAAAAAAACATCGAGTTACTATTATTTTAATCTTTCATAACCCTATTTTACCCACCATGTGCAATAAAATATGGCGGGAAAAATTAATTTGAATCCGCCAATAGAGATGTGTCAAATGCTGTCAAGATTTAAAATGGCGTCCCGGCGGCAAATCAAACTAAAACAATATATGCACAAGTAACAATAAATGGATTTGAATTTGTTGCTACGCATATTTATTTGTTTAAAATCCAAAAAGAGATGATTTAAGATCTAATTGAGAATAAAAATCACTTTTTAACTACATACAAATCGGCTGGGCCAGTCGGCCGCCAGGCTAGACATGTGTTTGACACATCTCTATTATTATTGCACCAGAGATGTGCGGAAAGAGTTGCTACAGTTGTTATTGTTTCTTTCTTCTACGTTTCTCTTCTTTTTTTTTGTGTGTGGTGACGACTTCAATAATCTTGATCACAGTTTGAACTTTACACCTTTATCCCTCTAGCGCCCAGAGCTATCAAAAATCTTAAATAGCAAAGGGATTCGAGTGGCACATCAAATTGAAGCTTTTTGTATCCTTTATAGTTTATACTACACCCTGGTCTTTTTTTGTGCCATTTTTTATAAATATGTGACTAATTGATGTATTGTGTGGAAATAAATTCATTGCTATAAAATTTAAAATTTTGTCACATTCTGCGACCCACCAAAGATTTAATAATTGTCCATATGGCCGTGTTGCCCTCGATGGAAAAAGCCCACTTTTGCTCTATACGCGATTCAAGCTAAGCGATACGCCCTCTAGCGGGGAAAAATGTACCACCCCATGGTGCAATAAAATATGGCGGAAAAAATTAATTGCCAATACAGACCTTTATTTATTTATTTTAATTTTCATTAAATTGTTTTCAAAAAGCATTGCTTAGACTTTTTTTGGAAGACTAAGATAAAAAGAAAATTGGCGGTTCTTGATGTTGCTACAGTTTCTTTTCTCACTGATACTAATATTCTCGATTTTCATTTTTTCGATATACCTTATGGCATTCGGCGCCTACAGGATGGTAGGCCTCAATTTTAAAGCAATTCGGGGCATCCAGGTTGTCTGAAGCCCCATATCAGAATTCCGGAAATGATTTTTGCGGAAATTGGTGGCATATTTACACGCTTTTCAATAAATTGCCTCTAATTTAATTATCTTTCATTAATTAAAGTATGTGAAGCATTTAAATTTATAGAGCAAAAATGCATGATAAAAGAAAGTAATTTATTTACAACTAATTAAGTAAAAAGTAATATTTATGGACTATTTAACATTATAATGAAAACGTGATAGGCTTCGTTGCTTACAAAGCAGATAATTATATTTCTTAAACGCGTGTGCATTTATCAAATAGACGCCAAACCACACACAGTGCGGGTTGGAAAAATAATTATTGATGTATTTTGGGGGGAGGTTTGCGTTGAAATTTAAAACGTGGGCAGGTGATAACACAATCAGCTCGCGCAACCCATTTATTTTGACATTTAATTAAAGTGGGGGTGGCAGAAACGCATGTGCAGTAAAACCGCCAATGTATATATCAATCTAAATACATTTTTTTATCAAACACAATATGGAATTAAAAAACATAATAAAAGATAATTGTAAGAACGTGCCTGTGCAGTGATAAGCGGCTACCTAATGAGGGCATTTATTTTACAACATAAACACCGCAAATAAAATTAGTAAGTTATTAAATAATAAAAAAAATATTACATATATTTATTGTAATATTCAATCAATTTATATTAAATTGACTTAATTTGTATTAAATTTGCGTTTTTTTTTTAAGAAAATGGATGATTTTATGAGCTCAGAATACTCTTCTGAAGAACAACCTGCTGGGGAGAGATGGGACCCTTTAGGAGCACCTAATGATCAAGATGAAGAATTTATCTCTTCTAAAAGATATGATAGCGAATGTGGTGATCATTCATGGTAATTAAACATGCTAATCTCACCAATTTTAAACATCCTACATACACCATTGTCTCAAAAATAAAATAAATTTATTGCCACATATATATTTATTTTAGTGTTCACCTTGAAAAATATAAAAATCTCGAAGAAGAGCAAGATTTATTAAGTTCATCATTGTTCGCTTTAACCACACATTTTGCTCAGGTAAATTTTAATTCTCATTTTTGTGGTATATATAATCTTTTGCCCTTTTAGCGTAATGCACAAATTTGGCTAATTGTTTTTTGTTTTTTTTTGCTATACCCTTCGCTTCACTTATTATTTTTCCTCTTTCTTTTTTTCTTGTATTCCTTCACTATTCCAACTTCCCCTTGGTCTTCCTTTGCACCTTTTATCTACTATTTTGGCTTCCCATACTCTTCCACCTTGTCTGTGTTTCTTTTATCCTTTGAAGGTGACTCCACCAACTCAGTTGTCTTTTCTTTAAAAACTATAGTAGCGGTTCATATTTAGTTTTTCTCTTATTATTGTGTTTTTGATTCTGTTTAATTTGGTCACTCCTTTTATACTTCTCAAGTATTTCATCTCGGTTGCTTGTATCTTACTTTTCAAGCTCCTTGTTAGTTCACTTCTGAAAGTCAATATTACTAACTTTTTTCCCCTTGTTATTTCTCCTAGCATAGTAGAATTTCACTGTCTTCTCAACTCTTCTTCTTGTATCCCATTACCTTCAATTTTTACCCCTAGATATTTAAATTGTTTCACTTGTGCTGTATATTCATTACTTCTTGCCCTTTTGCTATCATCATTTGTGTTTTTCAGCATTAATCTTCATACCATACTTTAGTGTACTTTTCCATTTTTCCAAGTTCCATTGCAAACCTCTCTCACAAATATATCATCAGCAAAAGCCCCTTTTGGACGTTCTACCCTTTTAGTTTACCCCACAAACAGTTTCTTTACTTCTATTTTACAATCATAGTTAATCGGTTAACAAGCATTATTTATACAGCTTTATTGTTATGCTCAGTATGGTTATTCCCCTATAATGTTACATATCCATTTTTATGTATCAGTAGGATTACCCCTATCTGCCAGTCCTCAAATATCCTCTTTTCGATCCAGGCCTGATTACATACATTTAGTAGCATTTGTCTCCTTACCTTTCTCATCTGTCATGTGCATTTAATAATTCTAATTAATAAATGAAATTTAGGTACAATTTCGTTTGAGACAAATCGTTGAAGCAAAAGCCGAAGATAAAGAAGATTTATTAAAATCACTCGAAGAATTTGCATTTCGTGGTATTCCTGATATAAATTCAGTGCGGGATAAAATTAATGAAGCTTCTTTAGGAGATGCAGTACGATTACGCAAAGCTCAACAACAAGAATTAATAGAAAAATTAAAAGATCAATTGCATGAATTAGAGCAATATGCATTCGAGAGTGGTCAAGCGGGGATTCCCCAGGATATAATCCTCGAACGTCAAAGAGTTATATTAAACGAATTAAAAGATAGAATGAATCTCGAATTAGATGAAGACATGTATCATCAGTTAACACCTGAAAATGTTAAACAACAAGTTGACGTGGCGTTAGGACAATTAGTTAATCCACTTAAAATGAAGGAACACTTGGTAGCACAATTAAAAACTCAAGTCGCTGATTTGGAAAGATTTATCAATTATCTTCAAGCAGACACTAAAAATGCTAAGTGTGCTTGTGGTTGCTCACTACATTCAGTACAAAGAAAATTTAAAAATGATACAGCGGGCATTGTCCAAAGAACAGCTGAATTGTTACAAATGTTTGCTTTGCTTCAATTAGGATGTGGACAACAACGTTTTAAAAAAAATGATCTCAAAAAAACTATGAAAATTAATCATTATGGGTATGTAATTTTATTAATAATAATTAACATTTTTAAAACGTTCAATACAGGATCTAGTTAGGGGGACTGTAAGTCAGAGAGATATATTGTTGAGCTACTGAGATAATTTTAATGTTAAGCTGTCGTAAATCTGCAATTTATTTGTTTTCATAATAATAATTCGTTGCTATAGAGACCCATGCATGTCGAAATACTTGTTTGGTTGTTGATAAAGTATGCGCAGGTCTTCATATCAAATTTCAAGTTCAACAACCAGGTTGGATTAAAATCGAAACGAAATAGATTACACAATGTATACACTTAATAACTATCCTGCAGTTTGTAGTATATTGTCACATTATATGTCTTGCACTTATAGTTTACTCCTTACCCCTTCAAACCAATTTTTCCTTGGGGTTTTTCTTCATCTGTTTATGGCTGGGATCTATTTATTTTAACATCATTCAAGTATATCTATCTGGTATGGTTCATTTTTACTTCATTTTGCAATTTTTTTTCCAAAATATTTAATAATCTTACAGCTTTGGGAAAATATTTCGAAAGCTCCTTAACCAATTTTTTTGGCTACAAAATGAGCTCTTTGGGGGTCAATTTTTTTAAGAATTAAGGGAGATATGATCATTTTACTTTGCTTCGGTCTTCGTCTCGACGAAGTATCGAAAAAACTTTAACTTTTGCTCATTTTGAGAGGTAAAAAATGGTGAAAATTAAAAATCGCTTGAAATAACGTTTTTTCTACAAGATAAGGGCGCAGATTACTAAAATAAAGTGCGTTTTCCGATTTAAGAACATTTTTATTGCAATTTATAGAAGGTAGCATAGTATAGAAGGTACATGCCATTTTCGCAACTTTTCGACACTTTTTTCGTGATATCTCGAAAAGTATAAAAGATATACAAATTCCGATCGAATTAAAATTATTATTATTATGAATTGTCCTGAATATAATATTAATCATTATTTAACGTGCGATTGTCGCAAATTTTCGTCACTTTTTACGCGATATCTAAAAAAGTAACAAAAATATTTTCAATCCGATTAAAGCTCGATAAATCTGACACATTTTGCTACAAAATGGTTGTTGGATCAATTGCTTTGGTTGAAAAACAAATGAGTTACTTAACATTTTTTTAATGTCTCGAAAACTCCTTTACCAATTTTAAATTTGTTTTCGTGGCGTTAAAAAAGATATTTTTGGCTACAAAATGAGCTCCTTGGGGATCAACTTTCTTGAGAATTAAGGGAGATACAAACATTTGAATTTGCTTTGGTCTTCGCCTCGATGAAAAACCGTAAAAAAAATTATTTTTCCAATTTATTTTGAATTAAAATTATTATTAATATGAATTGTCCTGAATAAAATACTACTCATCAATTAATAAAAATGCTTAATAATGCTAACAAATCAAAATTTTTTTTTTTTTTTAATCTCAGCAATATAAGTAATATGTCAATTCATCACATTCTTTTCCAGGGACTTAAGAGCTCGATTAGAATTAGCAATAGGTCGAGTAAAAGACTTATTAAAAGCATCCGAAACAAATCCTTATTCTCATCAAGGCGATTACAGCAGTGATAACGAGTCTCCAACAGTATTATGCAATGTACAAGTAACAACAGCTGTGAGAAAATATCTAGCAACAAGCATAAGAGACTTAATGCAACATGGAGCAACCCCTACAGGTCAAAATCATAGCTTGGTCCCATTTATGGGTTGCTTTGCAAGACGACCAAACCAAAATCATGTTAGCATACATGCTTGGGAAATTATTTTAGAATATTACGAACTTAAAAACGGCGAACGATTTAATGCAACACCTGCTAGAAAATTATCGCAAAGTTTTAATCTAGATATTGCAGGAGCGACGTCAAATAAACAAAATATGCTTTGCGCAATTGGCAGTATTATTTCTACACATTCACGTTACAAAAGGAGTTATGATTCTCATTTTAAAGCATTTATTTGTGCTGCGTTAAAGTAAGTTTAAAAAAAAATGTTTGAATATATAAAGTGAGCATAAATAATTTTTAGTGCTAATAAACTTGTTACTTGGCTGGGTTTAGTTTTTCAAAGCAGACAACTGATAAACATGCACTATCAACCATGGAGTTACGTTATAAAAACAGGTAACTTACTTGATAAAAATTGTAATTGATAAGAAAATTTTTATCCAAAGTACATTGAACTTTTTGTGCCGGTTTTATTCCTTTGAAAATGTTTTATGCTTTTTTATAATGTAAATCGTGTATTAATGATTTATAAATGATTCAAGACAAACAGCTTAGTAGTTCTGTTTGGGTTAAAAAGTTCCCGGGTATGATCCCTAGGCATTGGGATGCCTCTTTCATTGAGAAAAAAATAATTTCACTGTAAAAAGACGGCGGCGATTTTCTAGAGCAAGGGTCGGCAAACTTGGACACGGAAAAGCCAAATATATCCTTTACATTTTTTTTTTTGAGAGCTAAAATTTTTTTATTATACACAATACATATACGACCAATGAGCTACCATTTCCCGGAAATGTTTTGGTAAAATTGGCATGTAGCTTGTAGATTTTAATTTTTAGCATGCCTAGCTTTTTATCAGTTTTGGCTTCTAAATTATCTTAATTTATTAATGCAATGCAATTGCACACATAAATATGTAGAGTCAAAGATACTCAAAACGTATTATGCATATTAACAAAATAAAGTCTAACAAATGTTCTGCACTCTTGGTGCATGCAAAGATGGTAATTTATAACACAAATGAAATCAGTTCGTGTAAAAAAAACCTTTTAAATCTTTTATAAGTGAAAATATGACAGTTTTCACTTTCAAATGTTTTCTAGAGCGCCGTATCCACTTTGCTGACCCCTGTTGTAGAGTAAAAAGCTCTGACACACACATATACCACAATTAAGAACACATCGCTAGGTTGATACACAGTGAGGGCTAAAAAATATCATAAGAAATTCAGTGAAACACATTGCAAAACAAACGAAAAAAGGTGGACACTCAGTGATATGTAAATGTTAAGCCTGCTGCTTAGCTGAACCAGCCGTTCATCAGTTTTTATGAAACAATAACTTAATAAATCGTCCAAAAGTATTTAGTGCAACTCTTTCAAAATATCTAGTTGCGCCACTGCATCATAATATTGCGTACTTTAAGTAGGTAAATAAATGCCGCTACCTAGATGGAAAGAAATGGTTTTGTAGCATAGGCATCACAAGGGTAGGGCAAGAAGGGGCACTTCTCCCTGGAAATCTAAAAAAATTATATTTAAGTAGTCTTGCACCCACCCCGGCATAAAAGTTGATGATGCCCCTCCTTATTAATAAATAGATTTATGTTATGTTTTAGGGTTTCAAGATGGCCTTCAAAGTCTTGATGCTTTAACAAAATTCAAGTTCGATCTGCCTGTTGATTTGGCAATTCGCCAATTTCAAAATATCAAAGATGTCTTCACTTAAATCAATAAATTTATGGCTTAAAATACAGGTTTATTATTTGTTATATATGCTAGTCGTTGATATTTATTAAAAAAATTAAAAGTTTATTATTAAGTGCATTCTTATCATTTTCTTTTTATACTGTGATATAATTCTTTATTTTGGGTTTTTTTGTTAAATAATTTAAAAATAAAAATATGGCCTTTTATTTAAATAACAATAAACAAAACATTTTTAATTTAAATTTAACTAAAACATATAAAACAAGAACATAGAATACTAGAACATGAAACAAGAATATAAAACAATTGTTAAATATTTAAAAACATTAATTGGTTTTCTCTTTCTTGCTCTTAAAAGATTCGGAAATTTTGTCAAAAACTTCAGTAAAAATAAGAGTCCCTACAAACACTAATGTGGTTCCTAACCAATGTCCCATGGTAAATGGATTTTTGAAGTATATAATAGAAACTATTAATGACAAGAATTTTCTTAACGTTATCACTAATGTGACTGTCAATGAGGAACATTCGGTTGTTAATACATATACAGAACTAATACAAAGGTATTGCGTTAGCACATTACCAATCATGTACAATAAAACAATTGGTATTACATAACCAATAACTGGAATTTCAAACAGATCACTATTCATCATGATGCTTCCGTGTTCTAAAATGCTTTGGTAATAAATTGAAAATAATGGCAGCGATAAAAGATGCTAAAAATAAAATAAAAATTTATTTAGGAACACCCAATTATGGTGGAAAAATTACCGTGTAATATAAGGCTTCATCTGGATGTTTTCCATGATTTTTATAGAGTGATTCCTGAAATATTCCCATCCTAGCTGAAAGAAGTAATGCAGTTGTTAAAATTATAATTCCAACTATCCACCAAATAAAATCTTCATGGCTTCCAGCTTCTGCTTTTTCATTTGAATTTTCCGCATCACAGTTGCTACAAACCTATTAATAAATTATGTAATTAAAACCAGAATAAATGCAAAGTGTAATTCCGACTTAAATAAAAAACTAAAATTTTGGAGATTTTTTTCAAAATTTATGATATTGGGTTAAAACTCAATAATTTTTATCAGCTTTTATTATAATTAAGAATGATTCGAGATTTTAGTCAAATTTGAGCATTTTTTTTTTAATTTATACAAATTTATTTAAAATTGCTATAATTTTGATTAAATTTTCGCGAATTGATTCAAAATTTACAACTTTGGTTATATTTCGTAATGATTTTGGTCCTGTTTGATCAA
Organism: Gymnusa sp. GC000175; assembly: GCA_030264735.1. Lineage (NCBI taxonomy): Eukaryota > Metazoa > Arthropoda > Insecta > Coleoptera > Staphylinidae > Gymnusa > Gymnusa sp. GC000175. The sequence goes on along the minus strand of JARJDX010054963.1, from coordinate 3,302 downwards.
TTTATATGATTTTGTGAAAAAAATTATATGAATTTGGTCAATTTTAGATTAAATATGATTTTGTTCAAATTAAAATATTTTACATTGAAATTTGTATGAATTTTATCAAATAAGTAAGTGGCCTGGTGAGAGGGGCCAATTACAATATCAATTTCTTTGAATGACAAAATATCTAGATCCGGCTCTGATTTATATTTAATTTATGCTTACCTTAGGATTATTGCTTGATATAAACGTACAAATTACGATTCCAGCAGTAATCATAGCTACAGATAAAAACTTTGAAAGCGGATATCTCTTTTTAAGTATTAATATTCCCATAATCATATTAGCTATTAACGAGCCCTTAAATATAAACCCAAATATATATATATAGATTATTATTTTATGTTATATATTACCGCACGAAAAATCATATGCAATGGAACAGGAATATTAAAGCTGAATGCCCAATTATTAAACACACTAGTTACAAAAAAGAAAAAGACTAGTTTGATATATGCAGGCATTTCAATCTTTGGTTTAACTGTTCCAAATTTATGGGTAAATATAAATCCATGTATTGCGATAAATAAAAATTGTAGGAACGTTATTAAATGCCCAATACCTGGTTCTAATCTAAATATTATAGAATTAATAATTTTGTTAATTGAGTGAGTTTTTTAAGTAAACTTACCTTACTAAGTATTCCAAAAACACATTATTTAATCCACAGCCAATGTACACCATAAAAATTGCAACAATTGCTTTGGTATTCATTTTATTTTAATATTAATTTTGGTTGCTATAATATTATTTCAACACAATTAAATTTTGGTGCAAAATAATTCTTATCAGATATATTTTAATATTTCATTAATTAATATTGGAATACAAAATATTATTCTGTAAAAAAAATTAGGTAAAAAATTTCAATACTTAAAATGCGATTAGATTAGAAAATAACTTTTAAGTAATGAATATCCTTGAAGATCAAATATTACAATGCAATTGCTAACAACGTTGTAGTAATTTGTTATGGTTAATAATTTTGGTGGAATATTTGACCTACTAAAAACATATTTCTTATCTACTCGCTATTTAAACTAATTTTAATGTATATAGGGTTGCCAACTATAAATTTAAATTTTAGTCGGAAATAAGGTTTTACGTCCTTCGATACACATTTTCTACTCTTCTCTACCTATCCATTGATCGTGTGTTAAATCACGTTCTTTCGTCTCCGTGTTTAATCCTGCTATCCACCTTTTTCTTGCTTTTCCTCGTTTCCGTTTTTGGGTTGTCACTTCAGTATTTGTTTGGGTAAGTGTTCTAGTCCCATTCTTTGTATGTGGCCATACCATACCATATGAGGTATGGATATGATTTTTAGATTCAGCATTGTTTTCATTCTTGACTGCTTATCTCCAAAAGTCCATGTAGGTAGCACTTAGTTGCTTTTCTTATTGGTCCTTTATTTGCCATATTTCGCTTCTGTACATGATGATACTTTTTACAATTGTATTATAAATACGTTTTTTATTCTCCTTTAATATGTATTTTATCCCAGAAGATGCCGTTTGTTGCGGCTCTTCGTCGTTCACATATCGTTGTTTAATTTCTTCATCGACTGTACTTCTTTAGTGTTCTTTAGTTATCTTTATAGATAGATATTTATATTGGGACCACCTTTTAATTTTCTTCCATCCATAGGAACGAGATCTGGTAATGTAGTAGTTTAGCCCCTACATCGCATATTCCTCTATTAATTTTCTGTTGTTATTTATTGGCTCCCATATTTCTGCATTTATTTTTCCAGAGATTCGGTGCACTTTAAAAGTGGACTTCAAATAGTGTAACAAAATCCTTGCCATAAGTATCTAACCATAAATCCCCGTGGTATGCAGTTTTGTCATGTTTGAGTCGTCGTCGTCGTCAGCGTATGTGACGCCACTCCTGGCGCATCGCCTCTTCTCTGCCTGTAATGCTGGCAAATTACATTACAGGTGGACCTACAGTTTAGCGTGGATTCCGAACCACTGGAGTTACATGATTTCTCATCCAACCCCGGACCAGAGAAGGTGTTTAGCCATGAAACCCCACGCTGGCAAGGCGGGTTGGGGAGTTGTGGCAGTGTTGGATATTTAAATATTTTTAAATAAATATTTGCATGTTGTGGGGCGCGAACCCACGATCTTGCACTCAGCAGCCGGATGCCTAGACCGCTGAGCTACACTGCCACATAGATGAGGCAGATATTTTATATTACATCAATTTTATTAAATTGTTATTATCTTATACTATGGCTCTGTAGAGACAGAAATAGCGTGAAGGAGTGGAAAAGCGGCACCTAGCTGTTTAATCTCAATCATTATATACATTTTTTTTATACAAAATATTTTTTTTTATAGATAAGATAATGTAACATAGTCATAGTTAAGATTAATTGTTGTGTCGTCGCCTTTTACCTTAATATTAAGAAAAAATGATTTATTGTCGCTTAGGAAATTTTCATCTTTATTTTTTTTTTTAATATTCTCAACATTGTTTTTTTTTACAAAGCATCTCATGAATATAAAATCAGAATAACAAAAATATTTTTTACTATCAGTACACGAGTAAAATATTCCAAGAACAATTATTTGTTTTCTCCCACTTTGCTTGGTGACTGGATATAATTGCCACTTAAAAGTAATATTGTCTCTCAACAAAAACGTTTTAATTAATTATAACTTTTATGTATCATTTTCAGTAGTGTATTGCTCGTATAATTTTCTAACAAATAGTAATATCATTAAACATATTTTTTGTGTAGCGGAACGGTGAGAATTTCAAAAAACGCAAATAAATGTTTGTGGAAATTAGGGAGTGGTTGATATTAAGAAGAAAACCAATCGTTTTTCTAGATGGCGCTTAGTGAAATGCTCTAAACGCCCACTAGACCTTAGGTGGAAAATAAAATACCAACAGCTGATAAAAGTTTGGATGTAAAGCTGCAAGAGGAACAAACGTTTTTAGAAGAATTCCAAGAAAACACCTTGATAATTCAAATTGAGATAACCAGAAAGAAAATAATAAAAACCCAACCATCACATGGACACATAGAGGAATTCACAAGACTCAAAGGAGAAAAGAAGACCACCCTAAAATCGGGACACGTCCTGTATGAGAATAACTCAGAAATAAGTCACGGAATCGGAGGTGCAGCATTCATTGTAAATCGCAAAATAAAAAACCAAGTGGTCAAGTACCGCGCAATTTCAGACAGAGTTATATACCTCGTGCTAAAGTTAAATAACAAATACCAAGTCCAAGTGATACAC
>JARJDX010054961.1:0-15375 GCA_030264735.1 Gymnusa sp. GC000175 | reverse complement strand
GGAATCAAGGATGAGATATTAAAACTTGAAAATATAGATAATTGTGACAATCTTGATCAAAGAAATGATCTAAATTTTGGATTAATCCAATTATTTTTAGAAAATGCATTTAATACATACTTTTGTGACCAGTCTAAAAAGAGTAAATTCAAAATTGAACTAAAAAACGGACAGTATTTAAACATGGGCAACAAACACGATATTTATGGAGAATTGATAATTTCGATAAGCTATAATTGCGACAAATTGGAATTTTGTAGATTGTGTCTTAATATAATGAAATTGCACACCAGTTTTAAAGTAGATTTTTTAAAACTTTCTCAAGAGATTGGCATAACATCAACAGAAATTCTTAATTTATCTAATTTGGCCGAAACTAGCAAATCAAATTTGTATATAATGGTACATATATGTTTGTACTCATTGAATAATATTTTCCTTGATTACTTTGATCAAATATTGGATGAATCTATCTATAACGTTGTCTATTTCAAAAAGCTAGATAATATTATGGTTTTCAGTGGAATCTGTGATCAAATTTTTGATAAATTTAGTAAATCTACAAAATGCATTCTTGTTATCAAAAAATTGTTTGAAAATGTTTTCAAATCTTTACCACTTCAAGATTACAGAACTTTCTATTCCTTTATTGATTTTTTTAGAAAAAAATTTGAATATTTCGATATTGAATTGCTCAACTCTATTTATTTTTATAGAATTTCTTCGGTTGAATATCAAAACGATATAAATTTACAAATACACAATAATTTGATTAATATTGAAAATGTCAAAAATCTGGACCATAATATTAAAAAGCTAATTGCTTCCAAAGATTTTACCAAAGAGCAGCTTGCAATTGAAACATTCTCAAGATATTTCTTGAATTTAATCGACTCCTCAACCGAGGAAATAAATATCAAAGATCTAAAAACATCTGGAATCGCAGGTTTCTTCTACGACATTGTTGAATATTACAGTTTGGTCAAAGATAAAGATATAAAATATATTGAAGATTGTACATTTTGGATTCCTCGTTTCCATATTCTCGTTAATGGATCAGTTTTTAATTACGAGCATTTTGCTCCCTTTTACCGTTTATTCTCTGATGTTTTCTTCAATGCTTCCATTCTCTCAATAAAGATGAAGAATTCAAATAGAAGAGATCTTAAATTATACTTAAGTTTCTTTATGTTTAATTCATTGTTCTTAAACAAAATTAATGTAAATGAAAATGATAAAATCTTTGATTTATTATTCAATTCTAAACATCAATTTGCAGAAAAATGGGCTATGGATTCATATTATTGCAGTTCAGATATTATTTTTAATTATATCAACAAGAAGTTGAATATTAATGATAATAAATCAGAGATGTTTGTGAAAAATTACAAAAATCTGATTTTGCTGCATCTTTATAATGATTTTTTCGTGAATTGTGATCCATTGAAAATATCAAAGTTGGATGAATATTTGAAAAATCTGGTCGAAAGAATTTTGCCAAAGCTCCTTAAAGCCGGTTATTTTTTTGACAAAAATTTGATTGTACATCATCTTTCAGAGCTTGATAATTTTAAAGATTTAATATTCAAAAAAGATTCAAGAATGTTGAAGGTTTTCATCACCTATTTAAAAAATTTATTTGTATTTTACCCTAAACTTCTAGCTATTCCGGGGATAAATAAATTTAGAAATGATCTCAATTATATTTTAAATGAAAATATGCGGGCAACGAAATGCATCGAAGAAAATCCAGAAAATATTGATTTTTTATCTAGTTTACAATATGAAAAACTATCAAAACTCATATTTAACAATTTCGAGCAATTTATTGATTTTTTTTTGGATTATTAAATATTTCTATTATATTTCTGCTATTTTGGTTTCTCAATAGATATATTTTACTTAATAGATCTAATGCAATATTCCTCATATTCAAATTGAATCATATGATCATAGAACAATGATTTATATGCGGCAGGACTGAATTCCGTTCCAAATACTCGAAGGAAAGTTATATTACCGCAAAGATTGAATCGTGCTAAAGAAGTCTCTTGAAAGCATATCTTGGGATGTGGTGGGCGAGGAGGAAGAGTCCAGTATTCTAAAAATTTTGGTTTTGCGAGATTACCGGTTCGAATCCCGGTAAATGCAAAATTTCAGTAAATTAAAGTACACGTCAGATATCACCGTGGTGCTGGGTATTCAAGCCGCTCAAAGGGGGAATTAAATCAGTAAGTGAAAAAAATAGAATTGATTTACTACTCATCACGGTAGTATCCTTAAAGGATCGCAGTAAGAAGTAACCAGAAGGCCTCGGTGATATAATTTATACCAGAAAACTCCTGTGCTATATACTGCGAACGCCTCTGCACCACACGGAGTGCTATACAAAGATCAGCATGCGGAGAGAACGGGATCTGTGGAGTGTGATTGGAGTCTTAGTCTGCGTCCTGATATAAGAGTGAATTGAGTAAATCAGGAGTAAATCCTGGTAGCCGTCCCATGATCTAGATATGCAATATTTCTATTGCTGATGGTTTGGTCCACCGAGTAGCTGCTCATGGAAATGCTCCACATCCTATGATGGAAAATTGTCTGATTAGGAAGGAGGTAGGAATCAAAGCCACCAAGGTATGATTGAACTACAGCCCAAAAGGAGAGTGCTGTGTGAGTTTTGATCTTTGAAAATGTTGGGCTATGGGATCTAAAGGTGATTCTCCTTTAAACATTATCTAATTTTTCCAATACCAGTATAAATATATAGTTCGGTCGAAAAGTCACAAGAAAGTTTTTGGATTTTTTTTTAAATTTTTTGAAAGCATATTACGAATTAAGGAGAGGAAATGACGATGGGCTAAAATAAAGGTGCAAGAGTATAGTTGCGATAAAGGAAAGAAGAGAAGAAACAACTCTTGGGCGGCATCAAGATGGAAACCGATTTCGCTAATTTAAAATATAAACCAAGGCGACCCATAGTTTAATTTATTTAAATTTTTAAGCAATTGGAGAGTCTCTATCTTCCCAGATCTGAAATGGGAAGGGGCTTCCAATCAGTTGAATTCAAAGGAAATCATATACTTCTCCGATTTAAAACTGCCCTTATGGCTGTTTGTGATAATTATACGAGAAGAGTTGTAATATTAAAAGTCGAGAATGACTAGCAGTCTCATCTTTCAACGATTGATGCTTATCTAAAATTGAAATAAGACCAAAAGAACCTCTTGTAATTATGAATATAGAAGTACTTCAAAATAATTGCTCTAAAGCGAGCTAATTAAAATGCAATTACATGAAAAGCTTTTTAGAATAAAATTTAATCCACTCAGAAGTGTAAAAGATTCCTCGGAACGGTTACTCAATAGGAATTAAAAATCAACGGACGAATTATCACTTTATACCTTAACGGATTAAAACATATTTAGGTGCAATATTTAAATGTTAGCAATGCGGAAAAGCTCCTAGCTAAATGAGCAGGTCTCCTAGCTACAAGATACAATAGAATGCTCTTGGACGACTATGCAAGAAGGCTAATGGGGTTTTTAAATGCTTACAGTTTTAATATTTGCTAAATGCGGTATTAAACCATCAAAACGATTGTGAGGGCACTCTTTACAAGAAGCAGATACCAATGAATTTGTTGAGATTAGAGTTGACAATAGAATTAAAACTGATATAAGGAACAAAAATCATCTTGGTATATTTTTGCTTGATATGAATAGCAATGAGATCATTGTTGTTGAATTTGTAATTGCTGATCAGGATCTGCTCAAAAATGTAAAGTTTGAAAAGATATGAAAATATGATCTTCGAGTCAATGAATCGGCACAAATGTGTAAGTTGACGATTATTCCGTATGTGATGGCTTGGGACGGTGTAGTAATAGCATTTTAAAGAACTTGGAGCGGCCAGAAACATCAAAGCTTATGTCCAATCGAGGGTATTGAAGAAAGCGTTTTTGATTATATTTTGTGATTACTGGCGTGGTGCTAGAGAAGAAAGGATTGAAGAGGCTATTCAGAAGCAGGCGATACAGCTGTTTTGGCAGGTTAGAGCCAGAGTTAAGGAAATAAAAGGCAATCTGAAATTCACCCTTAAATATATTATTTTGAGGGCTATTGTAGAATTTTAAATTATTCCTTCTTGGCTTTTCGTATGTGACTCTTTGCTGTTCCATAGTCAATCTCTTCAGTGCCTCTGATACCTATCCGTTAAGGTTATCCTCTTCAAAAGGTTTCCGCCTTCATCGAATGCTATTCCCTTCTTCAATATTCGTGATCGGATATATGCTGCAATATTGGAAGGTATTCTCAATTCTCTATTATGATTTTTGTGGTAAATTTTCGTCATGTCATTACGAAATATATTGCCATATTTAACGCTTGTATAATGCTCATTGGATAGCATATCATCTTTTTATTCCTTACCAATTATATTGGATCTTGATTTGTAATTCTAAATTCTATTTTGACGATCTTTTTATATCATAAATAGATATATATGGTCTATTGATATTAAATAATATATTAATAATATATAATGACGTCTGTTTCAAGATTTTTGATATTTAAGATAAATTCTAATCAGCAACTGGTTATATAAGTGCAAACCCATGGAATCTATTAAAAACTCTTCTCTTATGCAGTTATAAGCTTTGGCTGATATAAAATTATCTTTCTCTACGGTGTTTCAGTTACGGAAATATCTAATACAGAAATTTTGGGTTGTCGCCCTTCAATTAATCCTGCTGGGCAATTACTACATGAGTCAAAGATTAAATGTAATAGAAATTTGATTTCAGTTTTATTAAAATTATTAATCAGTTGGGTGAAGCTATTTTAAGAGGAATTCTTGATTTTTTATCATATTAAAACAGCTCATGCATCATGCTTGTGCGGTCCTTTGATTGATCATCGCTCCTCAATCCTTTTCTTAATTAAGGCAATATAAGCATAGGCAAAAATTTTAGATTTTTTGAAATAGAGTGATTTATCAATTCTTGATTTAAGAGTCTTGGAAGGTTTATCGTTTCTACCTAATCTTGAATGAATCATATTCCTCTTGCTTTTCGAGTAGCAATGTTTAAGTTCTAAAGATCAAGTTTTCATTGTAATTATCTTTCATAATTATAGAAGAGCTTAAGGAAGAATTATATCTATTGCGGAGCTATATATTTGAACATAAAATGTTTCCTGGTATTCAATATTGTAAAAAATACGGTCTTATGGGGAATTCATTGATCATACTTGCTGTTTAGCGTAATTTGCATATATTAAATCATATTTCTAAGAATACTAACATTTAACTTTTTAAACTTTACGATTTTGCTTCCAATAAGATTACAAGACACTTAAAAGAAGTATAAATACTTTAATAATACGTTTTATGGTTATTATATTCTACAATTAAACTCCCCAGATTCCATAGAGGCAGAACTCATTGATTCCAAAAAAAATATTCTTGGTCAGAATGATTCGCTCTCAAATTTTTTTAAATGCTAGAATCGAATGTGTGTTTATAGTAACTTTAAGGCCTTCTCTTCCTTAAATTAAAAGAGAAAATTTAAATTAATGATTTTTTCTGGCCAAAAGTAGGAATGAGCATAGCATCTACGAAGACAATCAAAGGGAAAATTAATGAATCCATTTCAATTGTCGGCTTGTATCTAACACGTGAATAAGTACCACAGGGGCGTGAAAATGTTTTAGCGTTCAATGCGATACTCTCAATTTCATCATACATTTTTAGGTAAAATTCCACTGGAATTATTTTCGGATATGGCTAATAGAATTATTTTTGCTCTGCGTTAGTTTATAATACTGGGTTTATTGATCGATGGATGATTTTTCAGATTCTTCTGCAAATCTGGATAGCATTTATTCATATTGTGGGTTCAAAGATAGGATTTTAAATGCCCTTCAAAAAAACGATTCAATTAATATTTGTTGGGATTCATCCCGACTACTCACGGCTCAAATCCTAACGACCAAATTTAACCCTGTGACCTGCCCAGATCATACTTTTATGGGCTTTGATTCTTTAGCAAACTCTCCTTCATATTTTTAATCAGATTTCGCTACAAGTAGAATGAGGTTTTTAAATAATTGTTGATTCCATTTCAAAAGTAGGATTATTTCATTATTTAGCCTTTTCTATCTATATTCCGTTTTTAATTAAGTAAATATAAGCAAATTTCGCATTCTCCTTAACTTTCCACATCTCTATAAAATGGGAGGTTGTTTAAATGCAATAAATTATTCAGGCTTAGATTTTCAAATTTTTTGAGTGTATTTGTGGCCGGTTTATAGGTTCGATTCTCTCCTGAATACACAATTTCAACGTCTCTTTTTGGGATTGCTCCCCTAAACAGTACTAAATGTAAGCCGCGGAGTAAAACTAAGCACTTCTCATATATAGTAACATCTTTAAATACACTTAATGTTGTGAGTTGCAGGTTTAAAAGGATTCTGGCAGTTTTGGAACTATTCGAAGCCTGCATTTAAGATGAAAAATATCATTCTCAATATAAAAACTCAAATTCAAATGGATGATTTACTCTCTTATAATATGAGGCTTCAGGTAGAAAGCCGGGATATATTTTGAGTTTAGAATCTAGCTGAAGATATATAAGAGAGTCGTTACTTCAAGTTATCAGAAGCTTTTAACTAATGCTTCCTTAGAAATATTCTGATATTTCACCGAATCTAAAATGTTATTGGATTTGCAGTAGAATGTCTGAAGATCTTGGTTTATAAGCTTGTAAAGGCCAGTGGAAATAAGCATTGGTATTGGTCTGGTGGTAAATATTTGAGGTCCGCTTAGACACTATGTTTTACAGCTCGAATTTCATGGAAATTGTCTGTTTCGAAATGATTAGAAGCTATAATTAAGATGAACTCTTAATGAGATAAGCTAAAATCGAATGTATTAAGATATTTGTGAGATTCATGATCATATATAACGAGGAAATTTGGATCATCTGAAGTTGTGTAGAGTTTGTTCAGCCCCAGCTCTCCAACTGCATTTGGTTTATATCTCATATATGTGGATATGAAATGTGGTAACCGCATTGAACAAAATAACGAGACATCTAAAGCTTTACAATTTGGTTTGATGGGTAAAAATCTCATTGATTTTGATAATTCCAAGTTTAGAGCAGTCGTTTGAGAGTTTTTTTATGATAAATTCGAAAAGCATTACATCTTCTATTTATTTATAGATTATTTAAACTAGTTTCTATATACTTTATATTCCTTCTGATATTTTAGATTTCAAGATTCATGATTCTATTCACTTGTTTGATTTGCCTTGAAAAGATATTATTATGCTATAGTTTAACTTTGTTACCTTGCCAGTCTCTGAAACTTGCGTTAAATTAAGATCATCAAATCTATTGCTCATAAAAGGTATTTATATATAGAATTCAGAATCGTAAATTTCTAGTGTAGCATTTCTGAAGGCTTTTAGCATGTTTAAAATTTTTCTTGTTAGAATGTGTTTGTGCAATGAGATTGCGTGCTCGTTGAAATTATCTAAGTTTTTCAATTTTATATTGTTATCTGGTGATATAATATGCTCAAGTTCAATTTGATCAGAAGAAAATTGTGGCCACAATTCAGTATTTTTAAAATTCCATTTCTGAAGTTCCATAAATTAGAACGGTTCAATATTTTTCTACTAACCAAATCTCTGAAAGAATATATTTGGGTCGTATTAATTAGATTTTATGGATGTTTCTTGAGTCATTTTAGATTCATATCTCCTTGCTCTGCCATTCACAACCTCCTTACTGCCTCCAATACCTCTCCGTCGTTTATCTCTAAAGATTTACAATCTCTTTTACATTTCTTCTCCAAAGCATCAAAACTTTCTGAAGAATATTTCTTATTATAATTACCTAAAATTAGTCTATTCTCTTCTAAAAATGCAAAGTGAAAATTCTGCTATATGTGACGATCTGAGAGGGTTTGGTTACGAAATATCACAATAACCACGGAAATGAGATCGGGATCCACACCAAGACTGAAGCATACATCCAATCACTAGTTCTGAAGAAGACTTTTGAGACCATTTCCTTCGAACCAAGAAGAGGTATTGAAAGGAAGATGGTCGCAATTAAGTTCACGAGCTTGTGAGTAAGATTACAGATGCATCGACAGAGGTGAAATCTGTTGTTGTTCAAGAATGATAGTTAACTATCTTATTAAACCTTAAATAAATTATTTACTCTTCCAAAAAGGAAATAAATCATCAATATACATTTTAAGAGAATCGCTTCCTACAATTATTGTTTAAACTAAAATTAAAGTTTCAAATAAATAATGGTGTTTTCAATGTTTTTACATCATTTTGGGTTGACAGAGAGTTCAATTGAATATTGCGCAAAGCAAGTCAAAATATAAAATTGCCAATTTTTGTGGAAGAATCTCCATGGATGGAATATTTTGGGTTCAAATTTCCAACAATTTTCCTAAAAAAGTTTAAAATGTCAAGCCCATCAACCGTATATTTAGTAAATATTTATCAAAAATATATTGAACCCTAACCCTTATAATTTCTGAAAAGCGCCTCTGATTCAGCTTTGCTTTGTTCAAATTTCGTTGCAGCATAATCAATAAGAGGATTAAAGATTGAATTTGAATAAAACAAATCCATTTGTTAAGCAATTGATTTTCTGAAGCAAATGTTGAATCCAATCTCTTCCTATTCGCTTCATTTATATTGCCATAATCAATAAGAAAGATTACACTAGTCAAAATTTTAAACTGTTTTAGTTCCTCTCTTTTTGAATTATTTTCCTCGATTATTTGATTAGAAGTTTCAATGAAAATTTTGCAAATGTTTGTTTGAAATTTTTAGAAAAATTATATAAATTAACTGCATGATTCAAATTACCACTAAATACAGCATAGATATAAGGAATTAAGTTGAACCAATCTACAGGATTTTCTGCAGCTTTGTCTTTCGCAAAATTATAAAAGTTAAAAACAGTGTAAATATATTTTCAACCATAATGAATTCAAATGTGAGATATATATCTCGTAATTCTCAGAATCAATCAGAATGAACAGATAGTGTAGGAGTATTTCTGCTAAAATTTAATCTTCTGTGCAATCTTGCTCTGTAATTAGATTTTTGGAAATATTCCGAAAGGTTTGATGTTTGAAATACTGTTCAATTTTTTGGCATTTAAATAATCTATATCATTCTGAATTTAGATTTAGAAATGCTAATGGACAATTTGTTGTCAAGAAGTTCTTTATAAAAAATTCATATATTTTTTTGAATATATAGTTAATTCTAGCACGGTTCCATGAGCTTGAGGCGGCGAAGATCCGAAAAGATTTAAAAACATTCCTTGCATTTAGATTTATGTCTTCTAGACTCATTAGATTTGTCATAAATCAAATCGCATTTTGTACTCAAATTCTCGGCATTATCTGGTTTTCTGAGACAAACAACATTATAAAATGATTCTTTCATCAAATGAATAATCGTTTCCTTTATATTTTGAACGAAGTATAAATCTTAAAAAATGAAAATCTATAAAGATTGGAATCATTTTTCGTGATATCAATTCTCAAAATGAATTTCTTTTTGAATGTTGAATTGCATTCTAATTCATATAATACAGAATCTGTAATGTGTTTAGTATGCATTACACATTTATCGACATTCCATTAGAATATTTTCAATATTTATGAATCATATTTTCTGGTATTTGAAAAATTTGTTAAAAATATGAAACTTATTTCGTGTCTTGAAATATTTAGCATTATATATTTCTGTTTTAAATTATTTTTGCGATGAATGATCACAAAAGTATGTATTACATGCATTTTCTAACAATGTCAAATTTTGATTATTCAAAGTTAAAGATCTTAAGACTTAGATTCGTTTTGTTTACTTTCTAGGTTTTAAATTTCGGTTTCGATTTCCTTTGTTAAACCTGTGAGATGTTCAATTTCTTTCAGAAGTTGATCAAACCTGATGCCATTTCGTTTTTAACATTCTTATGTTCTTTACGCTTAAAACATGTTCAAAAGAGTTCATGTTTGAAGCTTTTTCATCATTATTGTCAACCAAAGCATCATTAAGAATTCCTTCAATTATTTGATGCCAAATTTTTAAAATCATTTTCAGATGCAGAATGTTTATAATTTCCACCGGATATTGCCTAAATAGGGGCCAGAATCAATTCGTGATTTTGGTCTTCAATATACATTTTCTTATAATTGCAATTTTAGGATTTCAAAGCAAGCAATTTTAAAAATTCTAAATTCCATTTTCTACTCAGTTAGTAAACTCTCCCAAATTTATTTCTTCGAAATTCTTGCCTTCAGTTAAAATGGCATTGTTATATAGTGTGGTGATTCTCTTTCTCGATAGGGAAATATGAATTAATGAGCATACTCTTTTTAAGTATTGGTATAATTCCATTTACACATGTTAAATCAATTTTAATCGGATTCTTATGTATTTCTTATTAATCAATGAAGGAGGGCTCAAAGACTTATAGAATGATTCAAATTTTTCTGTTGAATCCAAATGCATAGATATGTAAGCTTTGATATCTGTATTGTGAGTCAAGGATGTTTTTTCTTAGATTAAATTGCCATTTAAAATCGAGTTAATGGGATGAATTTTAGGGTTATTAACAGTAATCTGAAAACTTTTTCATTCGTTCTCAAACTCATGAATTTATAAGCATTCTTTAAAATGTTCACCATCGAAAGATATTTCAAGGTGTAAACAACAATCTTTAAACATTAATTTTCCTTAAACGCTTTCATTTTTATTAGAGCAACAAAATAATTATTTGGCTACAATTGAAATATTCTTTTGGTTTTCCATCAATTGAAGGGCTTTGACGAAATTCGTTTCTCGGTCCATCCAATCCCTTTGAAGGGAGTATAGCATGCAAATTGTGCAAGATAAATTTTGGAAACATTTAATTCCCGATTCATCTATTCTTTCAAATCTTTTGAAACACATTTCGGCTTAGATTCTTGAATTTAGCCCCATCGAAATTCTTGAGGGGAGAAAACCATTGAAAATCTTTAAATTTCTTGTATTATCCAAAAGATTTTGCAGTATATGGGCCGAGAAATCTTTGATTTTGAAGATGATATGTCAAAATTGGCGACCGTCCTTTGAACAAAGAATATTTTTCAGATATATTAGTTCATGAATTCTATTATAATCAGATTCTTATTGTGCTTCAAGAGTATCAAAATACTGTTTTAGATTGATCTGACAGAAAATTTTTGAGTATTCGGAGTAATTGAAGCTTTCATTAAAGGGGTCTCCAGATTAATTTTATGTAAATCTGCTAAATTGAGCTATTTTATGACTTCAATGTCAATAAATGCTTTGAATAGCATGGTGGAAGATGAATCTACCTTGAAACATCACGTCAGGATACTATTAGACAGCCTTTAAAAGGGGAGTGAATGTAACTTCTAAAAAGATAGAGCAAAACTCATAGATGAATTGGAGATTCTTTCTGTTGTAAAGATTGAAAGAGCCAAAAATGGAGCATATCTAATTGTCTTAGCCTTAAAATCGAAAACTCTCATTATTTGAAGAATCAATGCCATAGTTTTTGGTAAAACCGGTCACCAGAATGAATGGATAAATGAAAAAGAGCAGGCTCATGAGAATTTATGTGAAATTCTAAAGGTAGTGGGGCATAATATATCGGCCTCGGGCAGCAGACAATAAAGCTTTTAAAATGGAAGTATATCAATATCTAAAGCTCGTAAGATTGAAGCGATCTGTAGATTTTTGTTTGGTTCGCAGAATGAAGGAAACAGGTGGTGGAGTCCCAAAAAACTATTAATTACATCAACTTTTTATCGGAAGGATAAAGCAGTATTTGCTTCATCACTGTCCTTCAATGCAAAGGTGGAAATAATTAAAGAAGCATGTTATGAACTATCTAAACATAAAAGAATTTTTAACTTTGAAATGAGCAGGTTTCGCAGGGAATCTAGCTTAATATGATTGAGAGTAAAGTAGCCAAAAAATTGTTTTAATTTATAGTTTAAAATGGTCTGGTCAAATACTTGTGGCATATGCATTTCGGGCTAAATTAGACCCCTTTTACTACTCTGATCTTACTCTTACGGGCTTATATAAATGCGGAGGAGGGTCGCTGGCAGATAAGTTGAGAGGCCTTAGAAATGCCACTGGTTTAAGGATCATTCTTGGTTATAAAATTGCCAAGTCTAGTGTTTAGCGGTTCATGTTGAAGCGTGGAAGGTTTATGATATCCTGTGATGGGCCAAGTTTTCTCATTCCTGTAAGGTATTTGGAGTTTTAGAATTCCTAAAAGCAGTAATCGAGGTGTCGATAGCCCAGTGGTAGCGTCTGGGTGTAAAAAATCTAGGTGCCGAGTTCTATTCTCTCTCAAGGCGAAAATCAGGCATATAATTGGGGACGCCATTTCGTGGGGACACTCTCAGTAAGTCGAATAACTGAAGCCAGGCTCCCAATACTGATGGTAGTGCTGAAAAGAGTGCAATATCAACACTCTCGTGCCCGACTTTAAAAGGGGTTTCCATGCCAGTGTAACTATCTGACACCTTTATAAATGGTGATAACGGATCAAAGCTGAGTGAAGATTTGGTTTCAGATAGATAGCTCTGGGTGATGAATTTGAAGTCTCCTAAATAAACTCAATGGAGCGACCTCATGCAGCACCGAGAGGTTCTGGATATGGCTTAAGATTTACTGCTAAGGTCAAATCAGTACTTCTGAAGAGCACCTCATGCGCTTCCTGAAAAATGATCTGGCCTGCCTAACCGTATCCGGATGGCGGATGGATTGACGGCGAAATATCCGGATTCCTTGGTCAAAAATCTGAAAAAGTCACTTGAGATGAATAAGAGTGGGAGAGCGCTCGGGGATCTGTGCGAACCGCTTTTATACTAGACTGAATCTGGTATCACAGCTGGGCCTATACTGAAAAGTTAAGAATAAATAAGTGAAATAATCTAAGGATTAGTAACGATATTACAGAGTATATAAAAATTGTCGTTAAACATGTCGTCACATATAGCAGGGAATGTTTTGTACCTACGTGGATGAAACTACGTAGAGTGCAGTGAAGAGCAAAGATCTCTGTGCATATGGGAACTGCTGTCTCATAAGTGCGGACTTAAACGTAGCTGTTCCCCTAGAGCCAAGGCCGAAGGGGTATGGTGGGGATAAGTTGCCCTGAGGTGGGGTTTAGTGGGAAAAAATCCCCAGTATAATGAAGAATTCCAAAAATTTGAGTGGACTCTATGAAGATTCCCTTCGCTGCGAACAAATAAAGCATTGATCGAGTTCCTTAGCCATAAGGACTGGCTTTAATGACTGCCTGGCATCTGGAAAAATTGTAAAATATCCTCCTCCTCTTTAGTAGTAAGATGTGTGGTTGATATAAAAGTTAAACACTATAAAATAAAGTGCCGGTTAGTAAACCCCGCTTGCAAAGGCGTTCCTCATTTGATTCAGAGCATCTGAATTTTGAGAGAGGGGGCTCCGAGTGTCTGTATATATCTCCTTTGTTGGGGATCAAGGCTTTGGGTGAGGGATTCAAGCGTAGGAATGGGAAGTGTTTTCGCCTAGAGCCACGTGGAAAGACAAAACCCTCACTACTGCCTGGGATTAATCGTACGGTCTGGGAGGTGTTAACCCTCAGTGGAATCTTTTGAGCGCGGCAATACCATTATTAAGTACCTACCTGGGCGAAATCGGTAGGATGTGTGTAGGGGTGTTCCCTACTGGCAAGCGGTTAGCTTAAGCACGCTGCCTTGATGAGAGCTTCCGCAGACACTGCCTATGCTGTGAGACGAACAAGCCCTGGACCTTGGAACACCTCTTATTAGAATGTCCATGATGGTAGGAAGCCAGGGAAAGACATATTTGGCTGCTTTTTGATAAGGAGTTTGTCTAATCCCGTCTGAGGCTGCTAAACGGGCTGTGGGCGTGCTCTTAGAAGGAGAGCCTGGAACCGGGGCAATACCAAACGAAGAAATGAAACTCCGGCGACCAATGGTATTAGGCCCATAACTTGCAGAAAGGGGAGCTTTGGGGTGGAGAGATTGTCAAATCCATCTCGAGGTTTCTTGCGGAATTGGTTTTCACTAGGTGGTTTATTGTAGCTCCTAAGCTACGTGGGGATCTTCAAGGGTCGTCCTTCTAGAGCCAAGGCCAAGTAGACAGGGTGGCTGTGGGTGGGTCGTAGTCAGAGAGGGAGAGTTTTAGTGAGTAAGAATTTCAACGTACCGGCAACGCTGGTATCTACGAAAATTTCCTCTTCTTTGATTCAATCAAAAATAATATATGAATCTCCCGCTTCTGAAGATTAGGATGATGAGAAACCTGGTCAATGGTAGCTAATCATTCAAGTCCGCCAGGGCTTATAATATCTAGGCATATGGAACCAGAAGTATATCCGAGTTTAAGGCTATATTTCTACACACCAATGCTAATAGGTGTAAGTATTTTCTGAGAACGGCCTTGCTTTATTTTCAAGCGATATACACCTACTTTGGTTAGGTGATTTTGCAAGATGTTGCATCGGGTAAAGAGCCTCGAAGATATGTCCTTGTCTAAATGTTGGCCTGTAAGTCTAAGATGGGAGGTTTAATATTCAATGAGGGGATTATTGATGTAATTATTGTGATTTGCTCAAAATCAGATCAAAGAAATTTTTTAAAATCAGAGACCTAAAATCAAATAAATTAAAAGTATGAATACCTTATTTATTGAACAAATGATTTGTGTAAAGAATTTAATGGTGTTACAGACTTGGCTCAACCTAATGAATGATATTAATGCTAAAAATGTGGGGTAAATCAATTGAGGATATCTTGGTTCAATTGAAACTATATCAGATAGAAAACATATTTAACAAGATGTATATGATGCTGTTGCAAAGCTACTAAAAAATGAAATAAATTGCGAAATCTAAATTGAATGGCGTACTTTATTAATACAAGTATCAAAACCCGGTGATTCTTTGAAGTTGTGTTTGGCTATGGTGGCTTTGAGCTTAATTATCTTCAACTATATTTTGCGAGTTCTTAAAATAGAGTTTAATGTTGCTAAAAGCCGGAATCTGATTATCTATTCGGCTGCTTAAAGGGTAATAATGTCAAATTTCAATTAAATTAGAGTATAATTAACATTTAGGGGTCGCTGGCTCAGAGGTTGAGAGGTCCCAGAAAAAACCACTGGCAAAAGGTTCAGTCCCTCGCTATGCCCCTTACCTGTTCTGTTGTTTAGCAGTCCATGGTGAGCATGTGGAAGGTTTGTAGAAATCCTGCCAGGGGCCAAGTTTCTCCATTCCTGTAGAGGTGGTGGGAGTTTTAGCAACCCTGAAGG
>JARJDX010054879.1:0-10658 GCA_030264735.1 Gymnusa sp. GC000175 | reverse complement strand
TCGGAATGTGTCTTACATGGTAAAGTATAGGCAAAAATTTGGTTCCATATAATTTGTCCGTTTATTGGAGATGTCCGCTTATTGGAGCTGTCCGCAAGGAGAGCTTTCACTGTATATAAGTTGTAAATCGTGTCGCTTTAGAAATATCTTATTTATATTGTTATTCTTATATATTATTCCGTTTGCATTGACACAAATGAATTTTCAATTCCCAATGAAAATATTATTTGCAAGTGCTGATCTCGCAATTACAATTCTCTTTTGTACGTTACCAATCTATTTGCAAAAACCACTATTGGTGCTATGTACAAACTTACCATAATTTATGCATATGCATTCTAACAGTAAGTGATTGGTATTCCTTTTTTTATAACTAGTAGTTGAAATAAGCTGATCATCTTTGGAGACCACGTCATTTATAATTTTTTGGTTTACTAGCAATTTTATCAAAAAAACAATATCAAGTCTATGTGCTTTTAGTCTGTGATCATTGCAATTTCCCCACAGCATCCGCGCATAAACGTGCATAAGCATGAGGTTGAAGCTTAAAAGTCTTTCTATTGCTGTCAAATATTTTAGAACAAGTTCACCAAAGAAATAAAGGTTCTTTGGAAAATTAAAAATGCATCAATCATTAAGCCTCTTTCAGATGTAGATTACCAGTTAAGCTGCTGATATTTTCTACATCTTATGTTGGGAAATACTTAATGATAAAAAGAGATTACAATTTTAAAATGCATTTACGAAATTGATTGGTATCCTTTCTAATACAATTATAAAACATAATTATTGTCCTATATAAATTTTCTTAGTTTTGGGATTATGTCTTGTAGGCTAAAGTTGATGAGACATGAATGTATTTAAGACGTGTCGTCCCTAATGCTCAATCCGCGTCCTAATTTTTCGCTTAGTGCAATTTTAAATTGTAATTATGGCAATTTATTTGGTAAATTTTCAGATTTGATAGATGAATTTTGTTTGTCCTTAATACTTCTTGTGAAGGTAGAAATTTTGGAGTTTGATTTGAAAATAGTTTTTATATTATATTTATGTAGAAGGCGTCCGATTTTGTTTGCTTAGTTTTCTCTACATGGCAATAACCAAAAGAACTTTTCTTTGATTACACCCTTAATAACCTTTAAATTGTAGTTGTTGTTTAGAAACGAGTTTCTCACGTAAGCCAGTTCTGAAGAGAACAGATATTTCCTCGAAAGGATGATGATTTTGTTTCCCATTTAGATATCTATCCGTTTAGGTGAGTTTCCTATAAACTGTAAGCAAGGCGCCCTGATACTATAATGGTGACTATTTTAAATATTTTAGATCACGAAGGTGTCTACCTAAACCAGCATTTTGGCTTAAGTTTGGCATATTCTAACGCTTCGTTTTGAAAACCCGGCATAGGTATGTTTGCTACTATGGGAGATAGAGGAGACCCCAATGAGGGCCCTGACACTTGTTAATAGAATGAACCATGACTAAATAAATAAGAAGACGTTAGGCATTTTTTAAGTAATGCAATGAGATCAGGGGCGTTTTGCAGGAAATATTTTATAACTTCAAGTGTGTTTGTTATAGACAGGGGTGGAGTTCAAATATTAGTAGCAGGGCGCTGACGGTAAACAAAACCGAAACCCAACCTAACCTTGCTATTTCCCACATCACCAATCTATACAATCACAATAAAACGCATAGAATGGTCAACATGACACTGTATCAACTGCCGTTTAGCGGGGCGTTCGCAGCGTAACCCTCTTGAATCGACTGCAAGCATGTTTACCCAATATTTTTGTTTGTTGGGCACAAGAGTTGTACGCAAACGAAAATGATACTATTTATGTTTAAAGTATAATAAATGTATTGGTTGAACTAAGAAAAGTACCAAGATGTGCCCAACACTACACCCCTGGTTATAGATACATTTGTGAAAAGGGATTCCACGTCAAAACTAAGTAACAACTAACAAGTGACCTTTTTCATGGAGCTACAAAGTGCTTGGAGTTTTGAATAAAATATGACGATTTCCCTCTAAACGCAATAAAATATTTCGAGAGTTTGTGTGTAGGACAATTTATTGCACTGTCAGCTAATCGTGTTACGCTGTTTGTAAACTTCGGAAGTGCGTAGAAACGAGGACGGCAGGGAATCACAAGGGATTCACGAATTTTGATTGTCTAAATTATTTAATTTGCGATAGGTGAGAGTGTTGAGATGGTTTGGACATTTTCTACCTTAATCTAATTTATTCATTACTAGCCTTGCATTTTTCGACAGTAACAATTGTTAAGTAAGACTTTCGACTAACTCCGTTTAAGGGCGCGTCAAATTTCTTTTTATGGACATATTCGAAAATATTTATCGGTGTGATTTTAATTTTTTTGATAATTATGGTATTTGTTCGGTAATAAGTTGTTAAATTCACGAATATTGTTTGTAGAAGAAACTTGACGAATTGACTCGGTCTGTTTAAGAGATAAACTCCAGTTGATCAAAATCATTAAATAAATTGCTTGAAAAGCTAAAGGGAGATTTTATCTGAGTTTATGTGGATGCGTTTGATTTCATTACGAACCAAGGCTAGACCAGACATCCAGAGGATTGACTGAATTGTGTGGCTTTTTTAATGATCACTGGGAAGATGTCATTTTGGGACTATGTACATCGAATAAAGAAGAAAAGTAGTGAGAGATTCTATTAGTCTTTGTCGAAGAACACCTAATAACCGGCAGTCCCCAGAATTTAAATAGAGTGCAGGGTTTTAAAATCAGTTTATGTAAAAATATTTGTTTACTTCATTAAATTCTCACCCTCGCTAGTTTTGCACCCTATAAAGACTTCTTACTCGAACGATGTCTTCAGCCATCTGAGTTTTCCACCTTAAGAGTGCTCTTTGCGATGGCATTGACTACAACCAATAAACGCATCTAAACCCGAAAGAAAATTTTCATCTATTCAAGTCGTAAACGTTTATATTCTAAATTATTTTTCTATATGTAGTTTAAATACAGGCATAGACACGTTTTATGCTATTTTTTTTTAGGTACGGCGACCCCTCAATTTAGGCGTATGTATTTTATAATTTTATATATCATTTGTATCTTCTACACAGTTATATATAGTTATTTGTTTCACATATTTAAAAATTTTCCACTGTTTATATTTTATTTTATGAATTGGGTCTTCCGTGACAATTTAATTTATGCTATACGTTATCTATGGAACTCAACATAATTTTACCGTTATCTCATTTTTCCATAGTGCGTCCAAAATATTTGCCATGTTTATGTATTAGCTAGTTTTAATTAACAATTGTCAGTTTATGCCGCATTTTATGTCGTACAATAGATAACTTTGTGCTGCGCTTCGTAAAATTTACGAACCGTGTAAAGTTGTATAGTTACGAAATTAGTTTGCTAAAAAAGTTTTTTTGTTAGGAATTTTAATTTAATATAAATATAAGAATGTGTGGCGTTGTATTTGTCTTTATATAAGATAAGTATGTATCTTTATTTCCTTAATCAGTATATTTTTAGAACATTTATTTATTTATACTAGGTATTACTCAAAAATGTAATTGGACAAGAAGTATTTCTGTTAAAAAATTATTGACTTGAATGGTGCTATAATTGCAAGAAAAATTATTACAAGTTTTGTTCTTCTGGTTACAAAAATTATTATTAGTAAAATTTATGTATATTTTCCGCACAATTTAGATTTTAAATAAAAAGTGGGGGTTCCCTTTTTAAAATTTAAAGTTGCGTCTCACCCTACCCAAAGAGGGGTACACTTTATATTTTAAAAGTAAAATCTCCACTCTATTGCAGATTTGGATTGGGCGGAAATTAATATATCATCGTAGATGACGCTGTAATCGCAGAAAAAACAAATCTTGTGATAATTTTATCCTTTGATTACAGCGCCAACCAAGATAATTAAAAAAAGTAACGTAAAAATTATGATTTTTTTACCGTAAAATCTGAATCTGATAACTTCATCTTTAGATTCTTGATTTATTTTATGTGGTGTTATACAAATAGAATAGCGATAGTATGTATTGGCAATCAACAAACTTTTTCTTGACAGGACTTTGATTAAACACAAGAGATGCAAACTCGTTACATTCTGAACTAACCCAAAAGATGGCGATTTGTACTAACGACATACGATTTCTAAAACTTATCAGATCACATACGCCTTTTAGCAATGAATGATGCCAAACACTCGTTGAATGTATAGTACTTGCGAAGGTCAGTAAAAGATAACATTGTTCATTTGCCATGCTTAGCTGAATTGCACAAAGAATGCAAATCATATTTTCCTTCCTCATTTGCAAAATCAATAATTTCAGATTTAAAATAAGAATTTGAAAGCGATTTGCCGATCTGAATGGCAGTGCCAAGAAATTAGGCTGCTTTAAAATCCGTTTGACTCTGACTTTACAAATATCTTAAGCCAAATCTAAAACGATCATAAAAAAAATTCAAGGAAGAAAATCTAATCGATTTTTTAGTTTTTAAACCTGAGAAGTTTCCAAATTTGGACGAATTTGCTTGCAAATTATCTCCATTATTGGGACACGAACAAACATTTTCGCGAATGAAATATATCAAATGACCTAGTAGAGTATTACAGGTAATTTTTTTAATGAATACTTGAAGTTCCTATTTATAATTCGCTTTTAAAAATTTTAACCTCATTTGAAGTTTTAAAAACGGAATAGTAAAAAATAGGAAAATTTTTGTTTTTCGTTTTAATTTCACTTAGTAAGTAGTATGTATATAAAATTTTGTGCTTTTAATGGAACCCCTAATCGCTGTAGATATCTACCTTTTTTTTATTACAGCCCACTGAAAGGTATTAACGTATCCAATGTAACGTACTTTGTTCTCTAAATTTGCCTCACTTCTGCACTTTTCTATAAAAGGACTCATTTTTATCTGCAGCAATCACCACTTCGTTTTATGCAAACGATGTCCATATGTTATCCTCACCTCTCCAAGTATGTGTTGCTGCTAATTCAGTTTGAATATTTTAGTTATTTTAAAAAATATAAATCATTTATAGAGTTTATAACATTTATGACGGTACATATTTTTTTAATTTAAATCTTAACGAACTTTTTCATTATATTTATTCCTTAATAGATAACACAAGTCATTAATCTTTGGAGCAAACAAACGTTGATCATTTAAAGTGCCCATGCCTATATACCTGCTTTCGTTTCAAATTCCAGTCCTATTTATAAAACTCGATTTTGCCAGTAAACAGAAAAAATATTTTTTTTATCCGAATGCGCCCCCCCTCTGTCTCATTTTATTTGTATTGACCCAATGACCCTCGTCAAGGCAACAAAATATTTGTTGCAAACAAATATTATGTTTCATTTACCTATACAGTGGTATGCGCATCAAATTTCATACTGGTAAATAGCTCGAACAAAATTTCGGACGTGATCTGAAAAATTCATAACACGTCATATTGTAGCGAATTGGTGGAATTAAGTTGTCAAATATGATTAATTTGCTTAAGGGACGGTAAAAATATTTTTATAATTTGTCAGGGGATGCATCAATAATTAATTGACCAACATATTTTTGGCATAATATTAGGGTTTGGTTAAATTAAAGTTGCGAGAATTTTTTTTCCAAGATTTCTGCTAATTTGTAAAATACAAAACCAACTGATTAAAACATCTGAAAATAAAAACACACTTGAGGCAATGATCATATTAAACCAAGAATTAATAAATATTTATATTTGCGATTTGTACTAATTTAACAGCTGGTGTGTAGTAAGGTTTGCTTTTGAGTTTAAGGTAGTCTCACTAAACAAATTTAAGTTATTTTGTATTTTAAATCTTTCTAAATTTTTACAAACCGATAAAAAACCACGGTATAATAATAACTTTGTGTAAATTGTCCGCTCGCAACCTGGCGTCTTGATGATTGAAATTGCCAATAACTTAACTGTCCCAACGTCATATCATAAAAACCTGGTTCTCGGTCAATTTTTCGAAAACACATTTTTCAAAAACCTATTGTTCGAAAACCAATTGTTTGAAAACACATTTTTGAAAATACAATGTTCGAATAATGATCAATTTGTCGAAAATAAATTTAATTTTTAATAATTCTAAATGGCACATACAGTGTAGATAAATTTCAACCCTCTAAAAATCGTCATTTTTAGAGCACATACTTGATATAAGTATATTAGAATTAAAATTTTTATATAACAGTTAACATCTTATTGTATTTTTTACTAATAATATTTAAACAAAAAGCAAAACATTCCTTAATACTTTTCTACAATTTTTATTAAATTTTCTGATTCTAGAAAATATAAAAAATTAGACAACCATTTTGTAACCCTATTATCATATCAAATTAAAAATTTCATAATTACGATACTTTCTTTTACTTCGTAAATGAAAGTAAAATTATATTTTATTGATAAATTGATAGGAAAGTGCTATTATTTATTTATATTAGTTTCATTATTAAAAAAATAGACACACATGATGAATTATGTTTGACATGTTTATTTGCAAAATCAATATATTTTTTACTATATATTCATTTGGCATTTATATGCAAATATGCATACACTAATAACGGCCTATTTATCATTAAACGTAATTACAAAGTTACAATTTAATAGTTATTTATTTAGAATTAATTTAAAAAGAGTTTAATTTCGAAAAATGTGCTGATCAAAAAATTGATCATTTGAAAAATGTGTTTTCGAACAATGTGGTTTCAAAAAATTTGTTTTCGGACAGTTCGGTTACCCAAAAATTTTATATAAAATTAAAGTTATTGGCGATTCAAGCCCTCTAGCTGAGAAAAATGTACTTCTCGCGTAGTGGGTATTTATAAGTATTTTTTTTAAATTTTTTACATATTTACATATTTAAACGATATTTACAAATTCACCAAGCATAAAAAAAAACCCCAGAAAAAAACTCGGCCACGGAAAATAAAAAAAAAGCACAAAGTTACTATTATTATAATCTGCGATAACCTTATTTTACCCATTTAGAGCAATAAAATATGGCGGGTTATTTGAATCGCCTATACCCTATTGTATTTATAAAATAAATTAACAATTTAACGCACTAAATAAAATTCAATGAATCCGGATTAGAGTGGAAAAGAGAAGATTTATAGGAGAATCATTGAT
Organism: Gymnusa sp. GC000175; assembly: GCA_030264735.1. Taxonomy (NCBI): domain Eukaryota; kingdom Metazoa; phylum Arthropoda; class Insecta; order Coleoptera; family Staphylinidae; genus Gymnusa; species Gymnusa sp. GC000175. The sequence goes on along the minus strand of JARJDX010054879.1, from coordinate 3,476 downwards.
TTTGTAGACATATTTTTTTACTTCGTTATTTTTTAATTTAGGTTTATCTTTTCTAATTTAATTTATTTATTTTCGATGATATATTTACTACTATACAGGGTGGTCCAAATTAAGTAGCCTACCACGGGTACCTTTCTTATTAATAAAGACAATGTTGTATAGATTTTTGTGTTGACCTAGATTCTGCTGAAAAATTTTAAAAATTCCAAACCGTTCAGAAATTATTAAAGAAAAACTGAATTTTACACAGTTAAATTTTTCTGTAATTATAAAAGATACAAAAATTTTTCAATGAAATTTACTTCATTCAATGAAGGAAACTTCAAAATGGCGGTTTCCGAGATATTAATTGCAACTTACTTATTTTAAATGGACGCCATATTTGATTTTTACATGATTAAATAGACTTTTTTCCACTTTTTAACGCTGTATAGAAACCTACACCAGAGTAAAGAATTATGAGAAATATTAATTGTTTTAATTTTAAATCAAATAGACAGGAATAACAATAAAACAAAATTAATTATTAGACGACTAACTGTCATATTGTGTGAGAGTATGAATAAATAAGTAGTATTTGTGCATTATATTATAAAGTGAAAATTATTTTATAAATGATTTCAAATGGCGAATTTTTCAATAAATGAAAAATATGATGTTTTGTAGATACATAAAGTGTTATACTGGCATACCTAACCAACGTTTAGAGAGAAGACAACCGTACATTAAAATACTTGGAAAATTAGATTTAAATATGCAACAGTATAAGTGTTTAAAAAAAACCAATCGAAACCTAAAGCAATTAACATTGGCTTGAGTGGCAGCAAATTTAAACATTTCGAGTCGAGAAATACCAGCTGAAGTTAACCTATCTAATCACAGAAATCTTAGAAATCTACACAATATTGTCCATTTAACCAATTCTCTCTCTATCTTTTAAAATAAGAGAGATACCAAAGGTAGGTTACTCAATTTGGACCACACTGTATACTGTATCCTGACAAATTTGACACGCTGGATTTTTTTGACAACTTCCAATTAAAAAAATACTTACTTATTTTTGAGTCATTTGAAATTTTTCATTTTAAAGTATTTTGTACAGAATTAAGTAAATTCTCTATACATATACGTATTTAATTTTTTTTAACCAATTTGACTCGCTAGTTTTTACTTGACAGCCATTGAATGTTAAGTTACAACTTGTAATTGAAATGAATAATAATTATTAATAATTTTGTTTGAAAAAAGTGCTATTTACACCACTTTTTAAACAAAATTATTTTACAAAATGTAAAATTTGCCATATTATTTTTGTGTAATTTAAATATAATGAACTATTTTTTTTTAATTTAGTGGCGTTAGCTGCTTCGGCTATTGGCCGCAATGAACTATTATTTTTCTTTTTATGTTTGCTTTGGGGGAACACAAAAAAATGGATTTTTTTTTGTTTCCCACTTTGACAAACACTGATATAGATAATAATTGCATATGTAAATAAATTCACATATTTTATCAATATATAATATGTGTTAAGATTAAACTTGCAAATTAGAGATATAAAAATTTAAAACCATAAATTTAGATTGTTGCAATCAGGCCATATGCATAAATCTTTATTAAAAGTTTCAAAAAACTTATTTATAATTAACGTATATTTTATCTTGTTTTAAATAAATTACACATTATAATCATAACTAAATAAACCAAAACTAATTTGATATATTTTCCATATCGGCTTTCACCAAATATGAGATTATTATGCAAAAGAGAACTGTATACTTTTAAAATGTGTCAAATGTTTTAAACTATAACATTTTTGATATACTTTATAAACAAATTTATAACATTTTTTATAATGTATAGATTTCATAATTATAAATATTTAAATAAAACCACACATGCATACATAGCACGAAACTAATTAAACATTCATTAAATGCACACATGTGCAAAGAAATATTATCTCCCACATTGATTTCTAATTTGGTAAAACTCTATGTGCTTACAATGTGATGAGTTTTATAATAGAAGAAAGGAAAAATAAATTTTAATTTTAATGTAAAAAAAATGTTGTAAATGATAATAATAATTTTAAATTTAAAATGTGTTTACTAAGACAAAATATATATACAACAAAATATGGTGTTAAGAATTGTAACGTTTCTTTTTGGATAATTTTTTTAATTACGATAATTTTTATGAGATTCTATTTGCGCGATTTTTTATTGCCTGATTTTGATATTGCGGGACTAGCTAATTACGACAACCATTTTGAATTAGGAAAAAAAATGATGCGCTATTTTTGCAAAAAGATCTTTTAAAATAAAATGTTAATATGTACTATTACTTACAATGTTACAATAGATAAATTGGAAACTAAAGAATTGTGCGATTTTGAACTGCGCGTATCTACCGCGCAAATTGAGGAAACATTGCATTCCAATTTGTCTAAGTTATAAATTAATATATAATAATTTCTAAATAATTTAGTTTTGCCTTTAAGAGACCCGTTATATAAAATATGTAACAATCTTGTCCTGGTTCATTTTATCATGTAAAATCAAAATCAAATTAAATTACATGAATCTATTTATTTTTATGGATTAAAATTAAATCCTTGACCTTGCCATAAAAGTGTTAAAACGTTTTTATCGACCGAACAATATATTATACACCTGCAAAAATTACATTTTATGATTTTTTGTTCGTATTATCACACAATTATAAAAGTTGCACGCATACAATAAACCTGCCATGACAATTACCTAATAATATAATAATATTTTATCGAATTACTTTGCATATTAAGTAAGCATCTTTAACTAATTGTTTAAAATACCATTTTTAAATGGACTAAAAAATATTTAATATTATGGATAATTTTTAAAACATCTTATGTGGATTTTATAAAAAGAAATAAAAAAATAGAAGCGCTGGGGTAATGGAAATGTCACCTTTTGTTAAAATTGTCTTCCAGGAAATAATAATTTAAAGGATTTTAGACCATATTTTAAATTTTCTGAGACTTGCGTGTAAAGTTGTTTTGCATTATAAAAGCTAACAGCTTGTGAAGATTATCTTTTGAAGTTTTGCAGATTGTTTTAATTAAAAATTAAATTTAATTTAAATTTTTTAATCTAAAAAAGTATGAATTTTTGTATATATGTATGTAGCGTTTTGTTGTCTTAAACTTATAAATCACTTTTTGGCAATTAATGTTAAACAATGTTTGATAAAATTATGGAATTCATTAAATATAAATACTATATCAGTCCAGCGAGAACGAAGTCATCTTCTCCGTCCAAAAAATCTACCTATGCAGCCAATAGTTTCGCTTTTTACCGTTAAATATCTCTGTAGACTATTGGGACTTACAGAATAGCATGCGACACTTAACGGATTTCTAGTGTACTAAAATAATGGCGTCTCCTACTTTGACATGTCAATTCAAAATGAACATAATGAATCTAAAAATA
>JARJDX010054863.1:0-10358 GCA_030264735.1 Gymnusa sp. GC000175 | reverse complement strand
GTCCACTTTACTTTATCTTACTTTATCATAATGTCAACTGTAAAGACACCTTTAAATAGTTTCTGTTCAATAACAGTTTGTAAAGCGTCTGCCAGATAAAGTGACCTTTAACTAATTATGTGTTGGTTGTAATGAAATAACGTAAATTTTTGAAAAATGCAATAATATTTGTGAAGTTTGACCATAATTTGACAGACCTCACAGAATCTTGAAACATAAAAACATGGCTTCGCGCAGGAATATTAATCAAAATTGGCAAATATCGAGAAGGAAAAACGTATAACATCAAAACAACAAATAAAGTAGCAAATGAAAAAAAATAGTCAGTTGTGTGTATAGGTATCAAATTTAATAAATAAAATTTTCTAGGATGTGTGAAAGCGAATTGCCACATCGTTTAATGCTGGTGTTTCTCCTCATAGAAATTTCGAGCAGCTTAGAGCAAAATTCGGTAAGTTTTTGCTGAGAAAAAACAATATTTAAGGGGAACATGTGGAGGTCAGGTTCGGGCTTTTTAAATGATGGGTTAATCAAAACAATTTTAAGAATCATTAACGTAAAGACGGTAGAGGGTCTTGATAACCCAATTGATTGCGATAATGTACATAATGTTTTATATATGTATTAATATTGATTAGACATATGTTAGATAATAATGGTAGTAGTTGACCAACAAACTATCCTGTTTATTGCTTCGATTAAATAAACTAGGCATGCATTTAGTTACATTTATTCTACCGTAATTTTGAATAATGTATATGGGTACCATTTTTTTTAGTATGATATCTCGTTAATAACAATCTCAAATGAAAATGAGGCAGAATCCGAAACAGTCAAAATTGAAGTATGTTTTGGGTCTTCTTAAAAAATAATCATTTCGTCTTTAGATGAGAAACTTGAACTTATTGTACTTTCCATATTTCACACTTTTTGTTGTTGATAAAGGTCAGATTTTAAGACTTTATAATAAAGATGACGTTTTAGTAAGGTGCCATTTAAAAATCATTTATGAAACAGAATTTACTGCTTAAAGGAGACTTTAGTACCAATATTGACACAATATTTATTTTATATTAATCATGTATAAAGCACACAAAATAGATAAGTTTTATTTTTGGATTTTGTTCTGTGCGTTCATTTTTATACAACTTTTTCTTAAGGTGTAAATTGTAAATGGAATAAATAATATCTTGATTAAAAATTTGTCTGAAACAGTTTTAATGTTTAAATTGCAGCAGTTTGAAAATAATGTGGAATCAAATTTCCACGAAAGTGATCATTAGACCACCAAAAACAGGTTTCCAAGTCGAAACTCAAATAAGCCAAGCTCTTTATTTCAAAGGTAATTTAAAAGGACACATACAAGTTCGTATTTAATTTAAAAACTTTTATTTCGTGTTGAATACTCACGTCCTTAAAATTTAAGGTGCAAACGACACGAATTGTATTTAGCCGCAGCTGTCTTTCCACTAAGTGAAAATATCAATATAGTTTCAGCCTGAATGGTAAACATTACAAGGGTTCTGTGTAGTCCTAATAATGTTTATACATTTCTATTAATTCTAACAGCATGTTTTATTGTAATGAATCCATTTATTCATGCTACTTTTTTTAACTCGACTCACGAATCATTATTTCAGTAAATAAAAGAAAAAACTATTTATAATTTATTACATGGCAAATAATAACATACCCCTCAAGCCAACAATTGATAAAAAATTAATTATTTGTGTTCTTCATTGTGGTCATAATGGTATTTGTATAATTTATGTTACATAAATGCTTTTAATATTTTAAGAAAAGTTTTTTTTTCTTCAGGAGTATAAAGAGAATACCAATTATATTGGATTTGTATTTGAATAAAAATTTATTTTATCTACTACGGGGAGTATTTTTTATAATTGAATTTTTTTGTTGTGAGTAATTATTTGTGTACATGAAAAAGTAAAATTTAATTCAGGGAGAAAAATTCGCTGAATTTCGAATTGTTTATAGTTGTATTCCCTATAGGCAAAAAAATTATGTTTTTTTTTTATAAATCATTGGAATATATGAATTCGAGTTTTACTTGAAATTTATCGCGCTGTTTTTTAGAGCGAAAGAAATGTTTTTAATTAATGAATCGTTTTTAATTAAAAAGCTTTTTACGATTTCAGCCCTTTGTTAATACGAGCTGTATATAAATAAAGTAAAACACATAAAAATAATTCTACATATAAAAGGATTTATTATTACTCTCACATTGTTTCAAATATAATAAACAATTTCGCCTTCACAGCTCACGGCAATAATACTATTAACTTATATATTATATTTACACGCATTATAAATTTATTCCAATTATTTTTATACATTACTTTATTGTCGGTTTTATTTCTGCATATGCAATGGTTCTTTACAGCTTACCAAATTACAAACAAAAACAACAATACGTGATTTTAATATACACAACGATCTCTTCACGTAGGACCCAAGTACTTAACTAATAACTTTTTTTTAATTATTCAAGTATTTTATATAAAAACGTTCGCAACTTTAAAGAGAACACAGGGTTTTATCGATTGCGTGCTTTATTTCGCTCGAATAAATTGTATTCTTTGACCTTAAACGTTAATTACTTATTGTTTAATTAATATATTCCATAAATAGTTAAGTTTGTTTGATATTTAGAATATTGACGCGTGCCTAAAGTTTAATATTAATTGTAACATAATTTAATTTCGTTATGTAATTATGCAATTGTGAGGAAAAAAAGCATAGTGGGTGGTCATTTTCTGTAATTATAAAAGCTGCAATGCACTGTAAAATTAAAGCCAACAAGAAAACGCGATTCGATTATTAAAACAGCGCATAAGTTTCATAAAACATGCGTACAAGGAACTTATTTATTCCCATAAAGATCCAATTTTATAACTTTGCACAAGTGTTCAAATCAAACAATAATTCTAAGTGAATTTATATTCGCACTAATAACATCATTTATCGACGTATTCGACCCTTGACAAATAAAAAAAGAAAACGAGAACGCGCCAAGCAATTTTGAGATTAATAAATTTTTAAGAAAAAAAAATTCTTAGTAAATCTTGGGGTGAAAAAAAAACGCGCGCGCGCGTTAATATAAGTTTTCTTAATTAAATTAAAGGGAGAGAATTACAACGAGTTCACAAGAAAATTAATTAAAGAAAAACTTAACGTGTTTCTGAGTAATATATTATAATCGTTAATAACAAAAATTAATTTCATCGATCGTCCCGTTCTTTATGTTAAAAGTTCTGGGCGAGTTTGCTTTATGCAATGACTGTTTAAAAAGTTTTTCTTGGTGATTTGCACTGCGACTTTGCCTGCTAACTAGCTTACTAGCAAATGGACTATACGGAAACAACTTTTAAATCAGGAAATACTAATGGAACACAAAATATATTTGCACTTTCAAACAAATGTCTTGTTATTTCTATTCCGAGCGACGACGCTTTGAAAAAATCCCCTCATTTCGATTGAATTATAATTTATAATTTAAAACTTTTCCACTTTGCGTTGCGAATAAATCTCTATTTACCTCTAACAAAGGGTTCTTCCTCTCCCTCACGTTTGCTCTATGCGCTTACATGCAAATTAATACACGTTTAGTACTTACCTAATAAGAAGCCAACATAAGATTTGACGTGCAATTTCCTTTTTATCCCAATCCCGATTCTTCTACTTTCTCTCTCGACACCCTTCGTCACGAGGAAGGTCAATCTGTAAATAAAAAATGATATAATTTTTAATAATTTAAGAATCAAATTCGTGCTCGCTCTTATACTTTATGGTTTTCATTAAATCCATCTCGCAATTCCTTTTTATCCCCTTTGGAAAATCAGACGTGCAAAAAAATCTATAATATTTTCACAGAGATATCCCGTGTTTCTATTAATATTGCATTTTTACGGTTTCAAAGTTCGTTTCTGGTATTTTATCATCATTTCTGTGCGAAAACAATGTAATAATATTACATTTTTATTAGTTCTGCGCTATTGAATCGAAATAATAAATCTCGTATATGACACTAGGTAGTATTTTCTTTTAATTAAAACTGTGAATTATGCAAACAATAATTTTTCAAAACAATTCAAATACTTTTTGTTGCAAAATTCCTTTTACTTCCGCGGATAAAAATTGTAAAAATTGGAATATTAAATTTTTAAATCCCACAAGTACTATTGCGCAAATGTAATACATAGGTTATGAACTATTCATTGCGAACGTCCAGATTTTCTGAATATTTGCACATTCGTGCATCACATAAAATACTCCATGTCACAAATTTTGTTATTAAAATTCACAAAATTCTGACAGTTAAAAAGTCACTTTAATATTCATTACTTTCTTTTCAAACTAAAATTAAATTTCTTTTTATATTCAAAACCATAAATATTAACTAAATTTTTACGTACCAACATAATGTTTTACGTTTTATTCTTGACAAAAAAATGATTAAAATTTGATTTGTGTTTGGGATAATAAAGCAATAAAAAATGAAGTAATTTTATAAAAAAAAAACACAAAATAAATTTTAAGCATAGTAATCATAACTCAGATAAAATAAATATGTTACCACAATGATACAGACAGATGCGAATGGAGAGATATACGGGTAATCCCAGAAGTACCCAACCTGGCATATAGGTGGCGGTTATTGTTGGAAAATAATGGCAATGCTAGAAAGTACCAACCTTATAAAGCTTAAGTTTGAAGTTTGACGACGCTACGTTTTAGATATTTTAAACAAATACTGAGCGTTGTAGCCATCAATAGTAAAAGGTCTCAGTGAATTTGTAAACATAAAAAAATTGATCGTGTTATGTGATACAATATTTATATTTAAAAGTTCTTAGTTCAATTAATATCAAAGCAAAGCTAAATTCTACTCTAGGGAGTCTGCTTCTTTGTTTACAACAGTAAAATATCGGGTGGCAAAGGTTAAACGAGCTGCCAAGACGAACATCGCAGTGGTCGACCAAATGCGCGAGCTAACAGACATGGTAAGCAATATAAAAAGTGCCACACATCGCAGATTGACTGAAAATTCGGACATAAGAAAGCTGTTCGCAAGATGGGTGCCGCGATTACTCATAACAGAACAAAAACAGCGAGTTTTAATCGAATGTTTAGCATTCATAGCAACAAAGCAGAATTTTGCGTAGATTCATAACCATGGATTAAACATGGGTCCATCACTTCACTCCTGAGCGAAGTAACAGTTAAAACAATGGGCTGAACGGCAAGAACCTGCCCAAAGACGGCAGTTCCATTTGCGGAAAGGAAAAATAACCAAAGGCGTGAATTATGTGAACTTAGTGTAACATTTAAGTGATGAAATCACGAAAAAACCGGCCATTGTCGCAATGGCCAAAATTAATGAGTTAAAGTTCGAATTGCTTCCTCACGCACCTTATTCGGCAGGTTTAATCCCCTCGGAATATTTTCCGTTTCCAAACTTGAAAAAATGGCGCAGTAGTAAAAGATTTGCCAACAATGAAGAGGTGAAGTCTGCGAATGATGGCTTATTTGAGGAGCTTGACGATTCTCACTATAAACAGGGTATAGAAGCTGTTCAACATCGTTGGGAAATGTGTATCAATCTTTAATCTAAAAGAAGATGTAGGGAAATATGTATTACCAATTTTTTTGTATTTTCTTTGTTAAGTCGGGTACTTCTAAAACTATCCACGTAAATCACCTAACAGTGGATGAAGCTTAGGAAAACCAAGGTGATACAGTGATTCAAACAAACAATACACAACAATAAACGAAGCATGTGATGACCGAGAAGGTGATGTGATCCAAAAGAAAAAAAGAAAAAGAAACAAGCCATTTGGCATTTAATAGAAGGTGAAAAAAAGAAGCTATAAGAATACAAAGAGAAAAGAAGCGACTGAGAATTTTGAATGAGGAAATAAAGAAAGTTATTGAAGAAAAACATAAGCAGCATAATAAATCACAAACGCAAAACGCAGCAGACTATTTTTTTATATAATAAAAAAATACAAACTCTAAAAAACGAAGTAAGTTCACAATGTGTCATGGTGTGGTAAATGTTTGTAAACAATATAGAACAAAATTTACGCGTGTGATATGTATTGACGTAATTGCAGAAAAAAATAAGTGTGACCCCACGACTCTCGTTGAGGAATTTGACAAATTTGTAATTTTTGGTATAAGCATAATCACTTTTGATCTATCTTTAGCTGATCAAAATGACAGAGAATTCTTTGCAACTTTTTCTAAAAATCATTTTTGTTAAAATATTGAATAATAATTTACAAGTAAATCAGTTAAGCTGGTGCGGAAGGTACACTGGCAAACAGACAGACAAACAGAGTGGCACTGAAAAAATAGTTATTGCGCTCCAAGTGGCGGTAAGTACTTTTTTTTGTTCAAGGTTGTAGTACCACAAGGACATAAAAGATCTTACCAACGCGCTGATCATAAATTTTTTTTTCATCAATAATGAAATAAACATATATTTAGTAATAGTTAAATTAAATTAAATGTGGCAATTGTTAAAATTATATATGTGTTTTCCTGTTTCTTTGGATTTGTTGCCAATAAAGAAGTTAAAGACTGGTAGTTATTTGTGGCATTTCACTGTTTTTATTGGATTTGTGTCTTACATATGTTTCGGCGTTAACCATTGTCGAAGACTGTGCCAATAAAGAAAACTGGACGAATTTTACGTAAGTACAATGTAAAAACTATTTTTAAATTGGACTCCAAAATTTATAACAAATAGTGTGAATAAAAAAGAATTTGTAATAAATTGCCCCAATTGCAATTTAAAATATTTGGGCGCGACCTACCGCCAAATTAGAGCAGCAACGGGCGTCTTACATGATCACATTAACAACTCCGCTTTAGCCGAACAATTTTTCGAGGCTTCTTATGGAATTGCTAAAGGTTGGAAAACATTAATGAGCAACCAATTCTGTCCTTGGCCATTTAAAATAGCTTACTGGCATGTGATATGCCGTCCACGGATGTATATTTTCCTTTCCATGTCTTCCACAGTCAACGCCGGTTTTAAGCATAGGCAAAGCAGGCAACCTAAGGCTTAAAAATTACAATATGTAATGCTTTTTTGTCAACATTTTCTTTCTGATAGAGCGACAGAAAACTATCTTGCCTGTGGCAGCCAAACGTCTAGCGCCGGTTCTGTCCACAGTTACAGTAGCGGTATTCATAGTGCCTCTGAATCTTACATTTTTTTTGATAAATTTTTGGATCTTTTTCCAATTTAATTTTAAATTTTATAATGTATTCTGCGTTTTTATTTTACCTAATTGGGGGAATTCGCACATAACCGAGTTATGATCAGTTCCGATATTTATTTAATTTATGGTTCTTACACCTAGGAATTGCTAAGAAATTCTCTATTTTTAGTTAGATTTGAAGTCGATATTTATTTATAAATAGGTATATATTCCCCATTATTTGCAATAAAGAAATTTAAACATAAAAATTATCAGTTTGTTAGAATATACTCACCCATGACGTAAATGGCAGTGAAATTTCTATGTCTGATTTACACGAGTATAAGTAAACGGTAATGTAGAATGGTAAAGTTGAAAGGAAAAATCTTCTTGCATCCTGTAAACAAGTGCCGACTTGCGTCATGGAGTGAGGCAAGTCAAGTTGTTCCGCACGTTGGACAAATTGCTTGACTTGACTATTTGCTCAAGCTGTAGTTAACTCTTGTAAACCAGGCTTATATGTCAGAAGGTTGAGAAATACAGACACACAGTTTTACACGATTAGAAGCAGAAAATAGAATTTTTTAATCATTAATAAAAAAAATAATTTGAAATGGCTATGAGTATTTAAAAAACAAATTCTTTAAAAATCTGTGTAATTATTGCATTGTGTGTTTGAATAGAGTTGTAACAATAAAATATAATTTTAATTATACATGTGTAATATATCCAACACAAAAACCAATATAAATTTGAAAATTGGTTTTTGAGTTGGATGTAGTTATGGCACCTACATATAATTAAAAATTATAACAAATAGCGAGTGTATGCAATAAATATTTCTATTAGCAAGTTCTGTATAAGTGAGCACGTGTATAAGAGAGCATATGCGGCCGCTTAATCATTTACAATTAACAAAACACAGTAACCAGATGACGGGGAACACATCAATGCACATTCTAACGTAAATATAGCTACATACTGTTACGAATACATGCAAATAACATATGTTTATTCAACTCAATATGTTTTCCTATATTAATTACTTCTAAATATTATTTAAATTAATTATGCTGGAAACACTCCAGATTCTCTGTTTATTTACTCGAAGTAAAAACCATATTGTTTATAATATGCAACAGTCACGTTTACTAAAAAAAAATAAATATATAAATTTGCATCAAAATTTTTATGTAAAATAATTTTTAATATGTATGTTCTTGATCGAATTTCATATAGACTATAGCAGAGATAAAAAATCTAGAAATTTTAAAGTGACCTGGATTTGCACCCAGGTTCTTTAGCTATAGCAGTGCTTAACCACAAACAGATTCTGCTCTTAACTTTTTACATATTTAAGTTACCTACAAAGGTAAAAAATTTACCGAAAGTTTTGTTTCGGCATTTCATAATTTTTGTTCAATTCCCAACCACTTATAGAAAGAATATCAGACAAAACAGTAAGTGGCCACATACACTAATTAGCAAAAGCGTGTAAAATAATTATTGTAGAATTTTGATAAAACCAAACGCTAGTAAGCTTAGCAACTGCAGATAGTCACCGCATAGAGTAACTAAGTCACCGGCATAGGGTTGGATAAGCGTATCCTGCAATGGTCGCAAACCTACGTATACCACGAATCGTATTACGAAGTTGTGTCGGACTTCAAGGGCTCTATGCTCAGTGTGTCGATGTCGAAGAAAAATTTATTTTTATATATGGAGTATTAACACTGCAACTTTTTAGATTTATATTTTAACATACCAGATTTTGTCTGTTAAGTCATGACCAGGTAAAGTCTATAAAAGCAGTTAAAAATTATCCGACAATCGACCTGAATAATTTGCTAGTGAAAAAAATTATAATTTAAATAAAAATGCACAGTCTATAATTTAATGCTATTTGCGAGAACTATTTAAATTATTTAACAATTTTTTTATTTATTTTTTCGCCCAAATTTTAGAAAATTTAAAGATATATAAAGCCTGAAGACTTATTTAAATAGCTATCTGAATGTAACCCCATATTTGCTGTAGGGTTTTAATGAACTATTGTCAAATGGGTTATGATAGGGGTGGTTACATATCGATTCTGAAAGTAACTCATGTACGAATATAATTTTAAAATATTTAACTTAACTTTTTTTTACAAGAAATTGATGTTTCTATATGAATAATTTTCTTATAAATATCTTTTGAGATTTAATTTTTTTTTAATTTGACTAGTTTATTTTGCTACAAAATTATCGTTTTGTGGATGTAGATTTTATTATGAATTTGTTGCGATCTTCGAATATTTTGACTTCTTCCACCTAGGACGTATCGGTTTTCCAGTCATAAGCTGTGTCCCGATAGATTTCGGTTGATGATGATGATTGCTGACAAAGCATTGATCTCTGCTATTTTAGACAAACGCTCTTTGGCCATTTTGTCCACATAAGCATTCCACTCTTTACGATTAAGTCATTTATCTCGGAGGAGTTTTTATTTTGTTTTTGACGAATATGCTCTACTGTCTGCAGTATATGTTAAAAGTTATTTTACAGCACTGTAGATTTTGACCTTATTTTCTATGGACACATATTGGTAACCAAATTAGTTCAAGGTGGTGTCTTCCTTTACCGACTGTTTCTGGTACTGTTTGTTTGATGCTTAGGTATTTAAAGTATTTGACTTCCCTTTATAGAAAATTTTGCACTGTACAGGTTTCCCTGATATGGTTATATATACTATATAACCAAGAAGACAAATTCGTGAAATACCGCAGTGGTCTAGGTGCTAGACGTGCGTACCAAGAAATATTGAGCAAGATTGCGGCGATGTCCAAAATGTATTGGTTATCACGTGCCATTCAAAGTAATATAGCAATAAAAGTATCTAGCTTTAAGACCAAAAATTATTAGCAAAAAGTTAGTAGAAAACCTGGTTAAAGATGAGAATAATGACAAAATTCATATATAAATTTTTGGATAATATAACCTAATAATGTATCTAATTAAAATTTCTAAATTGAATACAAATATACTGACCCAAGATGGCATACTAACAGACTGACCCAAAATATTAAAATCCATGATATCAAAATTATGTTAATATCTGATAAACACTTTACCAACAGAAGCTATCTAA